>ML809468.1:95011-111371 GCA_009831015.1 Picea engelmannii | reverse complement strand
GTGGTGTGTTTTCGCCCTGTAATACCAAAAAACATGAATCAGATCCTTGGAAGCATAAAAATGTGATGAATTATACTTAATATAATCATTAAACACGAATCATACGTACCTAGTGTCGATCATACTGTTTTAGCATAAAATTCTTCAAGAAGCTCCTTCAAAACGTGAAAAACACATATGTACATTCGGCAAAAAGTGTCTAATAACTATCATAAATTGATCATATATCGAGCCCAACAAGAGGTTAATGACCTATCTCCAACATGACTAGAAGAGGTTGGTTGTTTGCCCCCAGCATGACCTGCAGAGGCTGGGTGTTGGTCTTCAACATGACTTACATAGGTTGATGACCTATCGCTAGTATGACTAGCAGTGACTGGACTTTTTCCCCTAGCATGACTTGCAGATGCTGGGTGTTGGTCTCCAACATGACTTGCAGAGGTTGATGGCCTATCTCCAACATGACTAGCAGAGGTTGATGATTTCTTCTTTTTATTCTTCCTCTTTCTATTTCGTTTAGACTTCTGGTTACTAGTAGCTATACTTTCACCAGAGAAGGTAGAAGGAGGAGGAGAAGACTTTGTTGATGAAGGAACATCAACATTATGCCCATGACCTAAGGTTCTTAACTGAGAAACGTCAAGAGCATTTGAGACATTTGGAATGGTACCCAACCAAACCAGTAGTCCCACATTCAACACAAGAATGTACAATGTGGCCATCAAAGGGACACCAACGTTTCTGAAGAAAGAAAAATCACAAGAATCCCCTTGCGAAGGGGTTCCTTGGTTGGTATTGTAAGAAAATTTAGCCATGAAGATCTTATGCATAGGTTCTCCCCTTGCGGGATCGTTCAAGTCCGTAAAAGTCCCACACAATGACTCTAGCAAACCAGTGGTATAAAAACAACGCCTATAAAGAGGCGGCTCCACGTTTCTAAGAGGAAAACCGAAAATTCCTCACGACTGGCAAAGTGGGAGGTATACCACCTTAGGTTAGAGACCCAAAGAAATTACTGACTAACTCACTATGGAAAACTAGGGATCACAGAGCACACACTAAAAGTTTCCTAACGATAAATCAAGTAGTCAACTAACTAGTGGGAAGGATAGTTACGCCAATCAACACTAGAGCAACTAACCAGTGTAAGTGAAACTTGAACACGAAAGCACCCTCTGGGTATAATATGTGAAGTGCGATCTGATGTCTGCCTTAGGTACCGCGGTATACCCCTGTAGTCACCTGTGTAAGTCCGTAAAATATGTTCAACTAGGTTGCCAACTCGCAGTAAATCACCAAGCGGGTACAGTTGACAGTCGGGCAGATCGTAATGAGCAGGATAACAAGTTTGAAGCCTTTCAAAGGGTGTCGAAAGCAATTGGTCTGGAAGACAACTGAGGATGTCGAATGGATTCGAGGTCCACGAAGCTCCGTAGACAAATGTGATCGGTATTGTTCCCGAGAAAGACCCTCAATATACAATCCCCATTACGTTTAGTCCGGCTTTGGAGGGGTTATCTCCTCTACCTTTTCTTACGCGACTTCATGTTTATCCCCTGTGTTAGAGGGGGGTCCCGACTAACACTTACGACGTTGGACTTAAAACACTCCCTATCTCAGACTCCAACATTTGTTTTAAATGGCCTTGAAGAGTTTCCTCTTCACACCTATTTCAAGGCCCTAAAAGCCTAAAATAGTCGGTGAACCCTACAAACAAAAATTCTAATATATTTTAAGTTAAGCTTTAAGGCTTGATTTACTAACAGGGTATGAACTTGCAACTGATGTTGTTTCAGACTCTTGGAAAAAATGAAACTTATAAGAACACTAGCAAAGAAGGATTTTCTTTCTTATTTTTCTTTTGAAATGCTTTCAAGATGAGAAGAAAACACAACACTATGCTAATTTCTTTTTCTTTTTCAAATAACAATGCAAAGCAAATGCAAAGAAAGAAAGAGACTTGAAAAACTAGGTTTTTTATATTTTCTTCCAATCAAAGCATAACTAACAAAACATGCTAAAATAAATTGATGAATACACGATTCATGGCCCCCTAGAGATAAGAGGGTTTCTTTTTTTAAATTTTTTGAATTGATGAATACATGATTTCAAGCTAAAAATAAGCTTAAAATGCTTGGAAACACATAGAGACAAGAGGGTTTCTTTTTTATTATTTTTTGAACAGCTTTAACAAGAAAAACTAAAGTGATTTTTTTTTTTTCAAAGAAAGAAACAGGAACAAAGAGAAAACTGAAAACAAGATTGATAAAGACCCTAATCCAACTGCGGATCGTAGGGATTCAACCAAGAAACCAAAAGGAGGATCTAAAACTTGATAGTTTGTTCTAAACCTTTTAGGGAAAACAAAAGAAAACTATGGAACAAGTTAACTGAAACTTTACCCAAGCTATGGCCAAAGACAGAGACTCTGACTGGTTCAAGAAAGTCCTGAGAAGTTTGAACTTCTATCAGGAAAGAGACAATTATCTCTTTGTTAAAACACACTTTCAAGACACAGAGACGCGGGTTGTTGCATCAGCAGCCTGCGTATGTACGTAGGTTGTCTATTGTGCAAGGCACGTATGTACGTGGGCTGACCCAAAACAGGGCACGTAAACCTCTGAGAATTTTCAAAAATAAGAAGACAAGCCAAACTAAATGATCTAGATTTTATGAGCAGAACGAAATGAATACAGATTATTAAAAGTTGCTTAACAAAAAATAACAGAGATACAGTAAAACTGGTTTTCTATTCAATAAGGAAATAAGCTGAAACCGTAAAATGCAGCGGAAAACAAGCTTGTTGGAATGGTGGGGGCTTATCTCTGAGAGATGTGACGGCTGTGCTCATTTGCAAGAAGATGGTTACAATGAGGCTTTGAAGGCCTTTTAGCATAAACAGGAATGTCAAAAACCCTAGACATCCAAAAACCTATCCTTAGGAGATGAAGCGCCAAAAGTCATGTGGGCCCTGTTTGGGTAAGTTAGTACATCAACTTCCCGAGGTCATAACTTTTACATACGAACTTCGTTTTAGGCGCACAATAGCCCATTGGAAAGGTCTAACTAAGAAGAATTCTTTTTTACTATCCCAAGTTAGTGTCTTTAATAGTCACCTGGGCCCCAAATCCCCAAAAAACGTTGTTTAGGGCCTCAAAACGGCCCCGGACGTTTGGAACACGAAAAACGGTCAAACAACTGCCAAGGTGGAAAATTGTTTTTCGAGCCAGTGGAATAGGTGGGTGGACACCAATATCCACCTGGATCTCTAAAAGGGTAGGGAAAGATGGTGTGCACCTTGCAGGTGACTAGAAACCCTTAAAAGACTCAGTAAACTTGACTGAAACTCAAAAGGAAAACAAGAAGCCAATCAATAACCCAATAAACCTCCCTAAAAACCCTATAGAGACTCCCCAATGGAGTCGCCAATTATGCTAGCGGGAAAATCCCCCTATAACTATACCAAGGTTTAGGGTATAGACAGAGCAAATGACCGCCTAAAACTCAATCTAGTTTCTACACTACCCCAAACATACCAAAATAGATGAACAGAAACCAGTAGAAAAGAAGATCGATAACTGTACCTTTTATCCAACGTCTGGTGATTATCTCCTTGAGCTCTATAGCTCCAAAGGCTGCAAGTCTCCTCCCAAAGCTGACCTACATCCAAGACTAGACAAACAAGGCTACAAGCATGTTATTTCTATTCATAAATTAGGGTTAGATATCAAATGTTATGTATAAATCAAAGAAAAGACACAAAACATCATCATTTGGGACGCAGGTTGTTTAGTATGCAGCAAGCATATGCATGTGAGCAGTAGTGGAGAAAAGCACGTACATGCTCTAAAAATTGGTTTTTTAAATAGGGCTCCTCAACGGTGATTTGGAAAATTATGCAAGCAAGAAGGCCAATGCCATGTATGCATGAGTAGGGCATTTTAGGGCTATAACAAATGTGGTTTCTTGTTTTTTATATAACTTGCAACAGTGTTTAAAACTAAAATAAGAGTGGATATGCCTCTCTCATGACATCCTTCATCTCTCAAGTAATCTCATATGGTCCAAAGTGCTTCCATTGCACCTTTACTTGAGTGATGCATTGCTTCCAGAGCAATGTTAATTTCTTATATAGGATGCATATGGGTTTTGGCTGGAACTCTCCCTTTAATTCCACCTGAATCACAAACCAATCAATAACATGGTTATGATAGTACATATTTCTTAAGCAATGAAACATGGAAAACATTATGTGCTTTAATTCTAGTAGGTAATGCAAGTTTATATGTTATTGGCTTCATCCTTTCTAGGATCTGAAATAGTTGTTTTCCTTTGACTAGGTAGCCATCTTGCATAAATTATTCACCCTGATTAAGATGCATGTTCCCAGTGACTGGATTCTTCAATTGTTCCACAATCTCCTAAAAATCATTATCAGACGCATAGAAATCCTTTAATGCAACAAACCCAATTACTTGATTTTCCATGGATGTCAAAAGAACAGTGCGTCAACTCAAAGCATACGCAACTTGATTATGTCATCCTGATTTGTGCTTTAGAACAAAGGTGTAGCCATGTAAGAAAGAGACCCATTTTGCATGTCTATTGTTCAATTTCTTTTGGGTGTTTACATATTTTAATGCAATGTAATCGGTAAATAACACAACTCTTTCGACACTAAATAATGCCTCTAATGTCACAATGCTTGCACAATTGCATAAAAATCTACATCATATGTGGAGTAGTTCTTTCTTACCTCATTCAACTTTTCATTAGAGAATGCAATTGGTCTACCTGATTGGCTAAGTACAAATCCAATACCAACATGTGAAGCATCACATCCTACCTCAAACACTTTATCAAAATCCGGTAAGGATAATATGGGTGCCTCGGTTACCTTCTTCTTTAGAAAGTTAAAACTTTCCTCAACTTCATTGGTCCACATGAATGTCTTACCTTTGGTGAAATCTTTTATGGGTGCTATAACACTGCTAAACTTTTGAATAAATTTTTGGTAAAATGTATCCAACCCATGAAAACATCTTACCTATGTTATGCTCCTAGGACTAGGCCACTCCAAAATTGATCTAACCTTCTTTGAATCCATCTTGACTCCAAGGGAGAGCAAGGCTTATAAAAGGATGAAAGGGGGGAGCAGGGGAAAGGTGAGTAAGGGAAAGGTGGAGTCGCCAGACAAACTTTAAAGAAGGTTTTTCAAAGGAAAAGGGGAGTTTCTTGGAGTGGAGTTGCCAGGCAAGCTCGGGATGAAGGATTTGGGAAAGAAACTTGCCAAAAAGTGTCGTTTAGGGAACGAAGAGGATTCAAAATCCTCTCTGGAAACGATGCCAAAATGTTATAGCACATGTTGTAGGTTGGGAAAAGCTCGACCCAACCATAGAACAAGTACTACAACTTTGGAAATCCTACACCCAATGTCACCTCGATGTAGGTCCTGCACTTGGGCGGTGACTAAGGTCACTCCTAGGAGGCGATCCCGGAGACCCTAGGGGGAAAGGAAAGGATGAAGGGAAGCGTAAGGAGAATTCCCCTGGAAGGTAAATTGATGGAAGAAATGATTGGTTGTAAAAGGTAAGTGAAGAGAGGTAAATGGATACCAAGTGAAAAGATAGTTGTCGGTGCACCTGTACCTCCCTAAAACACAAGAAAAACACCTTGAAATGCTATGTGTTAGTGTGGATCAACAAGTTCATCTTGTTGTCCCTAATTTGCAGAAGTGGATGACAGTTTATATCACCAAAATGAAGCATGCAAATCAGCATATAAAGCACAAGATCAATTGGCAATATCATCAATGAATTTAGTAATCAATTGTGACTTGAACATAGCACTTTAAGATTGAATAAAAGCAAGTTGTTATAAAATGATTTTCTGCAATAAATTATCAGCCTTATGGTTGTAGCTTTCAATGACATGAACCAGCTAAATCAACCATACAAAAGTGCCCAAAACTAACTTGAACAATGCACCCTAGTTAGTGAAATTAGTGGCTAAAAAATGGAGAAAAGTTAGGGGCTAGTTAGTGAGATGTTAGCACCTAGATTTAGTGATTTTTTGTAGCCTAATGGTTGTAGAAAACAAGTTAGTATAGAAATGAGAATTTATGGAAGAAAAGGGATGCCCTAAGGGAAGAAAAACCCCCAAGGCCTCAAGGTGACTATCCAAAAGAGAAAGCTTGAAAAAAGTTGAAATTTCTCGTTTGGTGAGGCAAGAATTTTGTATCTCCAATGAAAATTTAAATGTGATTAATACCTTACTATTGGGTCTATGGGATCAATGAAAAACATGGCTTGGATAATCACTTGGGGGTGTACACACTTGTACTTCCAAAGTGTAGCTAAGTCAATCTAGGAAAATTCCAAGAGAGTGTACACCCTTGTACTTCTCTTGGCACAACCTTGAAAAATATATTTGACCTTGAGAATCAAAACTTGAATTAAAAATGTTTGATCCACTAAATCCCTAGGGGTGTAAGCCCTTTTACTTCCTATGGTTTGAAAAACAAACCAAGATGACCTTGGAGGGTGTACGCCCTTGTAGTTCTCTAAGACAACTTGTGAAAAAATAGCATTCCTTAAGAAAGTGAAAAAACCTTGGGGAGGGTGTATGCCTTTATACTCCTCCAAGGGTTCTAACTAACAATAATTATGGGAAAAAAAGCAAGATAAAAGACAATAAATGAAGATTTTCCCTTACCAATTCCACAAAAAGCTAGATCAAACCCTAATATTCCAATTTAAGTCCATCCACATGCATAAGAAAGAGTCTCCAATCCTAGTGCATCACTTCTCCACCACCAATAGTAAAAATACACCATAACACTTGCACAGGAGATGAAAAAGGCCAAGAGGGCCGAAAATTTCAGACCAAGTCCTTCTCCACAATGGAGATTTATGTTTAAAATGAGATCTTATGATCTCTATTTATACAAAAATTAGCTAACATAGCTTGTCCACAAAATAAGGAGTAAAACACAAGATTAGGGGTCAACAACCCTAATATTTCCCCCTTAACACTATAATATTAAACAATTCACTTAAAATTTCATCTTTTGCACAAATTAAACCCTAATCTAGGATGACGTCACCCATTTAGGGGACATTTTTCCACTTTGAGGAGGTCGTTGGTGTTGGAGAAGTATGGAAGGGTGTCCCAAGGCCACGTGTCAAGCATCTAGGGGAATACCCTCTTCTCCTCAAAACGTAAATGAGTGGAACCTCACCACCAAGCCCTAGCCCCCATAGTCATGACGTCATGCTAAAAAATGGGACGTTTTTCCCCTACTGGGAAAATTATTTGGCAAGAAATGGGTGGGCTAGTTCATCCAAGTCATTGTTGACGATTAAAATCACAATGAGGATTTCTCCCGCAAAGTGTTGCTAAAAGCCTATTATTTATAAGCTAATGATATATATAATACTAGTAGGTGGGACCCCTTTGTAGATTGGAGGATCAAAGATAATCTTGTTACACATTATATGCTATTGTTCGACACTGCTTACAGGGTTCTACATGATTGATGATGAAATACTAGTTCTATTTGTGACAAATGGCAGATGGATAATGCATGTTATGTGTTGGTTATGTTGCTCTAGACTCTAAATTCTATGTCATGATGGCTTATGTTAACTATTATTACCTTTTCTATTGGTGCCTTGATTAATTACTTGTTACACCTGCACGAGATACATGTTAGTAACAACAAATAAGAACAATGGAAAAGGGACCTATGAAAAAATCCAAGAAAGAAGAGCTATCCTATACTATACTATGCTATGCTATACTATGAGAAATTGAAATTTAAAAAAGGTTGATGTTAGTCCTAACTAGCAATGTTAGTGGCTACACGATTTTATTTGAGTTATATGGAGCACATGTTATATATGTTATAGTATGGTTTTGGACATTGGTTAGTATGGATTGGGTGGCGCACTTGGCAAGCATTGTATGCTAGTTTCGATGCATGGATTAATGGAATGGATTAATGGTTGGTTGGTTCGCATGTACTATGTAATTGAATGAGGAGAGGATGGAAGCGACGTGCATTTACTACATGTCACTCCATACCTCTCCCACTGGCCATCACCCTAGCTTGCTTATTGTTCAATTGATTTTCGTTGTGGTTAAGCTTCGATATTCATGCGAGGAAGGAAATGCTCAACCAAGCTCGCATTTTTAAGGTCATTTGGTTACAGGTATGTTTTTCTTCGCCATCCATGAACTCGCTCTGTTATGAAGTAAATATTGGCTCGGTGATGTATTGGTTTGTGTTTTTAATAAGGCTAGAAACTGTGTAAACTCATGGTGTTTTTTTGGAATGGTAGTTTGTGTTGTTCGTTGCAAATGGAAAATTTGATGGTTGAAGTCACGATTTCATTGATTATTCTGTGTGGTGGAAGCCATGAAGGCTCTTTGTTGTCTTTATGGGTTTTTGTTAGAGGGTTTCATTCCATGTGGACTTGTTGGTCGTCTTCTCACATTCCTTGTAACCATACTCGGTCATGATTGTTGTTGTGGGGTTGTTGTGTAATTTTTGAACCACCTTTGGGTCGCTGCATATCATTCTCCACTTGATCGTGGGCTCGTTTTGTATTATTGGTATCTACACAGCTGGTTATAGTGGCTATTACGCCAAGAGGTTTTATTTAGGGTTGGTTGTTATTACTTGAGATTTGCATTTATATCAGCATTATTCATTTTTTTTTGGGGGGGGAAACCACGAGGGTTATGCCCTGCGTGTTCTCAGTGTTATTTACTGGCCAGTAAGGAGCCTCTGCTCCTCTGTTCATAGTATCTCCTACCTGGTGTGAACTGTCACCCTGTCTTGCAAGCTAATGGTTATGTGGCCTGTGTGTCCATTGTGTTGTCTCGAAGGGTTCTCACCTGCTGTTGGTATGGTCGACTCCAGTCTCCCTATGTTGGTTTCACCGAGGGAACCCTTGATTATTCAGAGCCCGATTTTGATAAATTGAGCCAGTTATATCCTGTCGGGTATCTTGTTGGCTATTGTGAGTTGGTGGAATAGTGTCAACAGTGGTTTTGACTATTGGCTCGTCTATGTTGATAGAGTTGATTACATAGTTATAATCAAAAATGATTATTGGTATATAGTCACTGCATTCTTTTATTGTGACAGTTGAGTCTATAGTTCAACATGGTTTAAGTGGTTGATTAGAGAAGTTGTAAAAGGGAATGATAATGGGCATACATTTGTTGCCTCCTTGTGTTGTAATAGTTGGATTGTTAACTCAGCATTATTGTATGGTTTGATATGAACAGTCACAGAAATGCTTCTTTGTGTTATGCGTTGGTCAGTATGTTTTCTACAACATGGTATAAATTGAAATGATGGTCGTTGTTACTCTGTGTTTTAATTGCCCGATCAATATTATTGCAATTTGAAGTGTTGATGATTGTGGCTTGACTATCCACTATGTATGATTTATGGATATCATGCATCGTATCGTCTTATTGCACCATCAAAGATGGGCATGGGGTTTTTAGTGGTATGATTTCTTTGCAATTTAATTGTTAAATTGGTTGAAGGAATGGGATCGGGCACATTTTAAAAGAGCTTGTGTCTCTGTGAGGAATTAACTTATGGACAGAGGTTAATGTTTTGATACTGAACAGAGTTGAAACAAATGAGTATGTGTTCATTGGAATTTCGTTTTAAATATAAAATGGAAGAAATGAGAGGGAACATAATTCTCTTACAGGATGTTTGAAAAGCATATTGATTATGAGTATGATGACACTGTGTTAATAAAAAGTGTTGAATATTTAATTGTGGACAGTGAACAAATGTTAACACACAGTAATTGTTTAATCAATCACAACAATTGTTTAGTTGGTGTTGGATTGTTTGCATTAAATACATAATTGTTTTATGGATTACTTAATTAATTTTACGAACAATATTTGCTCTTGTCCCTACCATTATTTCACTTTCCGCACATTACAATCCCCTCGCCTTCCCATATTCATTATCCACCCCATATTCCTAAATTTAATTACAGTTAAGAGAGATTTTGTATTAGGACAGTTTAAAAGATTGCACAGGGATGGATTACAGTGATATATTCTTTGGTTTACATTATAGTTGATTGTTTGTCGTCTGTGAGCAGTAATCATGATCTTTTCCCCCTCATTTTAACATTTTTCACTCAATACAACCCCTTGCATATCCCAGAACCTTTGTTCACCCCCTTCTCATTGACAACTATTAAACAATTTGTATGGATTGGATTGCATGAGTCTGATATGTTGCTAAGCCAAATTTTATTTCATATTTTAAAAGAGTTGTCAAGTATGGTTGTTAAAAAAACTATTTTCTAATCAATTATGCACACCGGAATGAGTTTTTTCAGCAGAGACAGTCATGGTAGAGGTAACCGAGAAAGAGGTAATTGTAACAGGGGCTCTAGAAGGCTAAGATTCTCTATACACTTTGATGTATACTCGCAAGAGTTAGGCCAGCTATTTCAAGCTAGGGTTTTCAACTGGATTGGGCAAGGAGTGGTCCAACCTAGGCCCAAAAGGCCTCCCTTCCAAGTCCCACAGGTCCCTGGTATCCTCGTGCCTCCTCATGTCTCACTACAGCCTGGAGTTCTCGAAAATGACGAATGGCAAGAGATTGTCCACCCGACAGTCTCCCAACAACGTGGCTGGCCTAACTTGTCTTTAACTACTCCCCCGCCTATCAATTAGATTGTCCAAGATGCCCCTATCCACTCACCAATTCATTCTTCCCATGCAAGCAAAAGGTTGAAAACCGAGGCCCACCATGCCCCTGACAAAGGAAAAGCCACTGCTGCCCCTTCCTCACCCTCAAACGACTCTGATAAATCTATGTCCTCAGGCATGCATTTGAGAGATGATTGCTCTCATGTGATCAACGAGATTAGGCCTAAAGGCTCCACACATCCTAAGGAAAATTCAAAGAGATCAAAAGGTGAGAGCAGCAACAAGGGAAATATTGCCTCTCAGAGTGGAAAATATGGATTTTAAGCTATTTTATTTATTAATTGTTGAGAAAATTTGACTTCTGAAATTTTGGACAGCACACTATTTTTGGATATATGAGTAATATATTTTGGAAATAATTTTAAATATCATTGAGATAAATTGTGAAATATGGATGTGATGATGGAGTCAGAAGGAGGGATGTTTTGTTTACTTAACTATTTGTGTTATGATTGCTAAAAGGTAAAGGGAGTCACAAGGGCTCCCACCTACTAGTTATTATTTATTTAAAAACCCTTATTATGATTTATTACTTTTCCCCATTAACTAAAAAGTTGGTTGAGTTTTTAGTTAACTTAACTAATGAAGTAGTTCAACTACTTCAACCAATTCTAAATTGCTTAAAGGAAAAAGGAAAGGGAGGAACAAGGAGAGAATAGAAGGAGAAGCATACTAAGGTTTGTTCTTTGTGTTTTTGTTGAGATAATTCAATTTTCATTCATTCCTTAATTCATTAGAAGCCTAATTTTTTTATGATAGCAGGGTCCTATTGTAGACAGCAAGATTCAGGGCTGAATTACATCATTCAAACACTTGTTTTTTAGAGGTGTTGATCTATCTTTGATAGTCTATGTAGACTTGTTTGTTTGTGAATTAGATTTCATGACTGTGTAACAACCCTCCTAGCTAAGGACATCTATTCAATCCACCGGTGAATTTTTTTTTTTTTGTTTAAGTGTGTGTGTGCGTGTAGAAGAAACAACCCCCTCGACTCTACGTCAACACTCGAACCAACAGGGCGCAAGTAGGACGAACTCAACAAGACGACCCGACATATCAAGCGACAACGAGAAGCAAACGCCCCGAACAGGAGGCGGGCAACTAACGGCTGTAGGCAGAGACAGACACCAAGGGTTAGGCATACTACTATCACAGAATGAAGGAATCCGTCAGTGGAGTCGCAGTAGTGGAACTGTGCCTTTAAACAGCCCGAGACTACTGATACGGCTCTGAATTCCTTCCACCAGATTACACACAGACATGCATACTAAGCTGCAAGAGGAGTCTATATCCCGCCCGACACTGCAGACTACACAATACAACCACCAAGTACTTACAGGACCAGGGACAACAATAAGCTCGACGCCTGCATTTTTCTAATAATGGCCATAAAGATCAACGACATCCACACCCTAAAGGTAAACCCCGATGTTACATTCTCCTCATTAACTTGCCCTTCCTACCCGTTTATTACCAGACATCCTAAAAACCTAACCACCATAGCAATGCAAATTAGACATGTCATCAACACTTCAATTTAAACGAAGATTATCCTTGCAAATTAAAATCCATCATGAACGTTCAAGTAAGCAATTATTGACCGTGCAATTGGCCTTATTAATAATAAGCTAATTAAAACATTTATTAATCTTGCGAAACGACTAGTGTTCCATGGCGACTAAGCAAATATAAAAATTGCAGTGACGCAATTTCTTTAGCACGGTCAATTAACAACATTATCCCTGCAATGTAACCAAGTACCAACGTTGCACATTAAACCAATATTAATTTGCGAATCCACCTAATCATTTCCCTCGCGGATCAACAACCTTATTATTGCAAATTTAATGATTAGTACCAAGGCAATAAAGCAATTTTCTATTTTGGGAAACAACCATTACCAATATTGCCATTCGAACAGGAATTACCAAAGCAAAAGCATTCATTAAAATTGTGGTTCAACATTATTAATATTACTATTTAATATCAATGCGCTCAAGTTAAACAATATGACAATGCCGACAACACGGGTACTTATTGCACATCAACAATTATTACTAATCTCAATTCAACCTCATTATTAACATCGCAATTTAAACCATTATAATTCTTGTAATCTATCAAGTGTTACCTCGGCAATTACGTAAATTAACCATCATGTTTATAATTGCCTAGCTATACCATTACAACATGTAAAAATGAAAGGGGTTTAAATAACATTAAATGAAAGAAGCCCTATATAAAGATCAATAAAAGGCCACCTCTAGCATATCAATAGTTAAGGGGACGAGGTGTCATCATAATAAGTGACCACAAGTATACAAGTGGCTTCCTAAGGCAAATGGACAATACCCTCGCCTAATTAAGGATGGCAAAGTAAGGACAACCATAATAAAAGGTCAATATAAATAAGGAGGACATTAATGGAACGGACAAGGATACAAACGTTAAAGGGGCAATAATTAAAATTCATAAACATCCGATTCATCTTCTTCATTGACCTCGAGGGCGAACAAATATTTAGTGCAAATTACTCAGGTATTCTTTTGCCAATTAAGCAATTTTTCCATTTTAAATAACAAGCGCAAATTAATTATCAACGCCACAGTTGTCTAAAACATAGGCCCGACAACCAAAGTTAAAACGTTTAACCGACCATAAATCTAAACCCTAGAACCCGTAATTAGGGTTTGGTCCGATTATCAACACAATTTATTTCCAAGAGTTAATAAGTGAGTACCGCATTCATTGCAGGCCTGACTTGAGGAGTCGGTGTCGCACGCTCACCACGGAATTATTTAAGCCTGTTACTTCAAATAAAATAAAAGATAAGCTCTTACCTACCACCAAATGGACTAATTAAGAAACTGTGCATTCTATAACTAATTAGGGTTGCCCCTTTTAGAAATTCGGTTGCAACAGAATAATTTCATATTGCATTTCTAATCGATTTCGATTGGACAGTTCAGTCTCACAAATTAAAGGAATGATATATGATTCCATTTTAGTTTACTGAATATGAAGGCCTAACACAGATTTAAATTTAATCGGCCTCTGCTGAAAAACCAATACATTAGATGTTACTATTGGAACAAGTATAGTATATAAAATATCTAACAAGTATAGTATATAAAGTATCTAACTTATCTATATATATTATAGATATATAAAATGTCTCAGAAAACCTAAATCTAGCGGATTTTTAATTATGTGAAAGTGTATAAAAATTGGAGATATGTACAGTGAAATATGTCCGTCTCACTAGTTATAAAGAATGAGATATGACCATTTTAGTTTGCCTCCGCCGGTAGACCAATACAATAGATATTACTATTGAAGGAAGTATCTAAAGTATCTAACCTGTTTAGCTCTACGTTCATCAATGCAATTGGTATCACTATCATATTTAGAGAGTGTAAATGGATCAATATAATAAATAAAAGTGTTATTATTATTATTTTAAATTAGAGACAGCTTCAGGATTAGGGAAGAAAGAGTAGCTGTGAATTACAATGACTTAAAATATTGAATATAACATACTTTAAAATATTGAATATAGTATGACATAATTTAATTTAAAATATAGTATAACATAATTTAAAATATTGAATGAACCCTAACTGGCAGTCGCATAAATCTTTTATGGCAGCCAGGTCCTTTACCTTCCCCCGGATCCCAGCGTTTACCTAACTGATCGGTATTTTTGTTGCCTTGTTATAAAGTGGTTTTGCACTCTTTTTCCAGGAAATACATTGTCTCGAAATTATATATGGTAAAAACTCGTTTACAAGACGCACCAGCTGACAACGAAACCTGTCAGTGGATCGAGTCTAAAGCGCGGCCATCATAACAGAGGGTGTAACGGCGCAGTGAACCACGTGAATTCTCACTGCAATCGCAGGGAGTCCTGGGGAGGAGTGCCAACGAGGGCCTCCACGCGGTTTTGCAACAGTCGCCCACCCCAACTGATCATTAATTATGCAACAATGAGCTGGGCAGTAAAAGAGGTCGCTGCCAGCATTACAACGGTGAGAGGGTCGTGGAGGGGCGTGACTTTTAATACAAGCTGGATCTATTATCATCGTTGCAGCTAGGCTTATCATATAGCAGTTAACACAGGAATCAACAACAGAACAACTATGATCATTCGGCATCGTTTATAACCATTCAGCTGAAGAATAAAACAATAGGATCAACTATAATCCCTTCGGCATTGTTATCATATAACAGTTAACACAAAAATTAACAGCAGGACAACTATAATCATTCGGCATCGTTTATCACCATTTAACTGAAAAATAAAACCACAGGATCATCTATAATCCTTTCGGCATTGTTATCATATAACAGTTATCACAAAAATTAACAACAGAACAACTATATTATTCGGCATCGTTGATAACCATTAACTGAAGAAGAAAACCCCCGGAACTATGATAACCATTTCCTTATTACTTACCACGTAACAAATAATCTAAGGAATAACAACAGATACTATTCGGCTAACAAGCATAGGAAACTGTATGATAATGAACGCAATAAATCACAGTCACAAAAAAAACGCAAGGATTCTCATCCCTGTTCATTCAGGAAGACTCGGCCATTGCACCAAACGAAAACCAGTGAAGAACAAAGCCCAATACCCAAAAAAACGAAAGGAAAACGCATAAGCTCGGATCCACGCCCAAGCAATAAAAGAAAGAACCCTATACAATTATAAGATGCCCAATACACCATACACACGCCCAGCCAGAAAAGAATGAACCCTATACAATTATAAAATGACGGACACCCTGTATACACGCCCAGAATAAAAAAGGGAGATCCCTACACAATATAAAATGCCCAACACAACTAAAAACGAAACCCCACTACAAATAACCGCCCACGGTAATAAAAATCGAAATCCACTTGAATATACAACGCCGGAACACCCATAACCCCAACTATTCCGGCAACCCTGAACTGATTTGTTTGAAGGACGAGAATCCTCTGAGGTTGAGGACGGGAAAGGTCATCACGTCCTTACCATCACAATCTTAGCAGTAATCACTATGCATTCTACCCTACTCAGTTTAGGAACATACCTTGCCCCTTTTTGCTTGCCGCGACGATTCCTTGCTCCGGCCGCTCCTGCTCCTGCTCCTGCTTGCCGACAGTCACCAACTCACCGGTACCTCCCAGCCAAACGCTAGGGGTACTCTTCTTCCCCCTCAGCCCCCCGAGCCGCAAAGGGGCCACACACAACCAGAGAGCAACTAGCTCCTCAGCTCGCCTCAAAGGCTGAGCTACCACTCACGTATGCTGAGGATTCCCAACTCCTACCAGTAAATCAGTCAGTCTCTCCTCTCCCTGCAATAGCCCTCAATCTCAGCCAAAAAAAAGCCCCCCTCTTTTTCCTTCTCCCATCCCTTTATCCCCTCAAACCCTAATTCCCTTTTCCACTTAGGTTTCCCCCCCCTTTTTTTTTGACTTCTCTCAACTTCTTTTTAGTTTAATTCGTTTGTATAATTCAATTTGATTTTTATTTTTATTTTTAAAATCAAGGCATGTGCGCTCATTTCATTTATTTATTCATTTATCCCCCTTTTATTAT
>ML809468.1:64809-93397 GCA_009831015.1 Picea engelmannii | reverse complement strand
ACTCGTGAATTAGGATATCAATTTTGATGGCTATAAACATAGGGTGATATTCATGTCTATCTTGCTTTAGCCAAGCAAGATCTGAAAATGTTTGAGTAAGATCATTTCATATATTTTCCTCAACAATCATCATCAATGTTGTCCAAGTTATCTTTCTCTCATCTGGCATGCGGGACGCTGGCATCCAACCTGTGGGCTTGTAGCCCCATGGAAGCCCAAGCTAGGATTTTTCTCCCAAAACTATCCACCAACTAGGTCCTGCAAAGACAAATTAACATGCCCTCCATGGATTTCAAGTCATAACATCATGATAAGTGGATCCAATCAATAAATAAGTCATCTAAGCATGTACATCAAAGATTACTATCTCAAACAATTAACAATTCAAAGACACTATGTGACTTGTCAAGCTTAAGTATGGAAGGTTTGACAATGTGTCTTATTCGGTAGGTCTTTCCCTGGGTTAAGGAGAGCCTCCAAGAAGTCCCTCTCTAAGCCATGTAAAGTGTATGAGGTGGATGGGGTCAAGACTCAATGGGCATAGGGCTCATGACATACTAGCGGTCGTAGTGTCTCATTCATGGGTGCCTTTGAAGAGGGTGTGTGGTACCTTTGTCCGCAATGCACCTTTTCCAAGCCCATCATTTTCCTTTTATCTTTCTTTCTTTATATTTTCTTTCATAATAACACAAGGAGAGTTGAAGGTCACTACCTTGGCGTGGTGACCAGATGGTGGCAATGTCACCCACAAATGCCTAATGGAAATGAGAAGGTTGGCCCGTGATGAGACCCCCTTTCTCTCAGCCATGCAACTGAGAGTCATTGACCTGGTTTAGTGACCAGATAATGAAAATGTCATACCACTAGATATCCATGTGCATGGTAGGTCGGCCTGTGATGAGACATCATATCCTTCAATCTACCTTTCAGACATTTCTTTGTTATATTATGGGTTCCCTTTTATTCAAAGATAAGTGTTTTATTTCTTTCTTGGGTGATCCCTGGGTGAAGCATATGGAAGGTTCATATATGGATTTTATCTTTTACCCAACACCAACCCCTCTGGGCCTTTATCCCCTTCTTCCCATAGAATGAGGAATAACCCCTTCTTGGGTCAATACACCCTAAAATCCCAAGAGATAAGGAAACAAAGGGGAATAATGATGGAAAATGGTAAGTATGGTCGAGAATGGTACGATGACTCATTAAGGGATTTCCCAACAACAAACCCATTCCCAAAGAAGACCACTTACTAGGGCACAATGTCAACCACCAAGGTGAATCAGGGAAAAAGGCATAATCTCCAAGCACATATAATGAAATCTAGAGAAATCTAAGATACAAAATAATAAAATGACTTAGGTATTGAAATGATGCTCACCATAATACTGACTTGTATTTCATGGAGCAAGGCCCACTGCCTTCTAGAATCCAACTGGTGTGGTGGATACCATCTGTAAACTTGTGACCTTCTGTGGTGGTGAGTGGGTTTTCCATCTGTGCAAAGGGGTATTGATGGTCATGTAATATCTCGACACTCCATATCTGAAACCTGAGGGTCTCGAGACATCATCTCCTTAGTTATCCACAAAATGGGGATAACATTTGGCTCCTACTTGGAGACATGTGCTCGTCGTAGAGTGCATGAGAACCACAATATCTCCTGGTAGGCTTGTTCCTGTAAGTAAACATCAAACTGTCAAGTGCATGATGGCCTACTCATCCTTATTCTCATACGATCATATCAAAACCCACTAAATTAGAAAAGAAAATTTTGACATTTTTTCAAAATTTTCTAAAATAAGCATGAAATCAATATGCAAATAGAAAAATGAAAATGAAGTGTGTCTAAACTACTATGAACAATCATAATGAAAATTTAGTGAATCAAAATGACTTACCTACTTACCTGGGGTCCTGGGACTCTGAAGATCAAGTCTTGAAGGTGTTAGGTGAAATCGTACAACTAGTGCAACCACCTGATCATCAGACGAAGAGATTTCCCCTTGTGCTTAATCATGTGAAACAACAAAGATAAGTCCAACAAATATCAATCATGAGCATAAATAGACATATAATCAATCATAAAATAAAACTCATGACGGTGGGTGGGAGGGAGGAAATCTTGCTGAAAAGTGAAACCACAATCTTGATCATCCTGGAACTCCTGCCTGCAAGCATAGACACAAGCTCGATCTATCCATCTTTGGAGTGGAGTAGATGATGGCTCATCTTCATCCTCACTTAGAAAATTATTGCTCCCTGAAGGCTAAGAAAGGACAAGAGATCCAAAGAAAACCCTACGATTTCCCAAACAAGAGGAAATGGGGTAAGGCACATCCTTAGAGGAAGACTTTTCCATCGGGCTCACGAAACGTCTCTTCTTTGTCTACAAATCCCTTCCCAAAGTTTCAACATGAAAGTACTTCCGCTTGGTAGTATGGACCTTGAATTTCTTTGGGCATTCCACGACCTAATGTCTATCAAAATATGAGTATGGTGGTTGAAAATCATCCTAAAAATGCTACATCAGGTCATCTTCAAATGGATGGAACAAATTTGTGATCATGTCACCATCCCAAAAATCTGAGTTAAATATACATGGAGACCGATCTTTCGTTTGAGGTCTGCCCTCAACGTCATAAATGGGATCTTCGTCAAAGGTGAAAAGGCTCATGTCCCATCCATGTTTTCTAATCTGTATGAAAGAGTCAATATGTTGATCGACTGCATCTGAGGCCTTTTCACTTCCAGGATCATGGAACAGGTTGTCATCAAGATCCTTGAAAGGGTCATAACTCATAGTGTTCTCATCTTGTTCTTCAACGTGATAAGCTTCATCAAGATCTTCTTGGAAGTTTTCTTCATAATCAAGTTCTTCAAGCGCCTCTTAATCTGTGAGGGCTTGGTCTTCGGTAGATTCCTGCAATAAATATTTTACTTGGTTCATCATCTCTTCAACAACTTTATTAGCAACTTTTTCCCTTTCCATCTGCAAAATTTCCTTCCATGACGGATGGCAGGGTCTTGGTTGATTCCAAGGTGCCATAGTCCCATCGGCTAGAAGAACACCTCAAAGGATTTTCCATGGGAGAGCAAGGCTTATCAAAGGATGAAAGGGGGGAGTAGGGGAAAGGTGAGTAAGGGAAAGATGGGTTTAGGAAAGCTGGAGTTTCTAGACAAACTTTAAAGAATGTTTGTCAAAGGAAAAGGGGAGGCTCTTGGAGTGGAGTCGCCAAGAAATCTTGGGAGGAAGGCTTTGGGAAAGAGATTTTCCAAAAAGTGTTGTTTAGGGCACGAAGAGGATTCAAAATTCTTCTCGGAAATGACACCAAAATGTTATAGTGCAAGTTGTAGGTTGGGCAAAGCCCAACCCAACCACGGAACAAGTGCTACAACTTTGGTAATCATACACCCAATGTCACCTCGATGTAGGTCCTGCACTTGGGGGGTGACTAAGGTCACTCATGGGAGGCAATCATGGAGACCCTAGGGGGAAAGAAAAGGATGAAGGGAAGTGTAACGAGAAGTCCCCTGGAAGGTCAAGTGATGGAAGAAATGATTGGTTGGAAAAGGTAAGTGAAGAGATGTAAATGGATACCAAGTGAAAAGATAGTTGTCGGCGCACCAGTACCTACCCAAAACACAAGAAAAACACCTTGTAATGATATGTGTTAGTGTGGATCAGCAAGTTAATCTTGTTGTATCTAATTTGAAGCAATGGATGACAATTTATATCAGTAAAATGAAGCATCCAAATCAGCATATAAATCACAATATCAATTGGCAATATCATCAATGAATTTAGTAATCAATTGTGACTTGAACATAGCACTTAAAGATTGAATAAAAGCAAGTTGTTATAAAATGAATTTCTGCAGAAAATTCCCAGCCTTATGGTTGTAGAATTCAATGACATGCAGTAGATAAATCTGTTAGTAACATTTCTTGTCTGAAGCACAAGAGCGATCAGGTCTGCAAGTAGCGCGATGAGCGTCGAGCGCAACTCATAAAAGAAATCCATTTTGGGCCTAAATCAAGCGAGCGAGCAGTCTGATTTCAACGGTCAGGATGCATCCAAAGGATCTGATCAGCGTTTGGCGGGAAATCGCGGTTAGCGAAGTTGCGCCGAGGTTAGCGCAATGGATAGCGCCCATATCATGTGCAGGAATGGATGGCAGTCATTCATCCCAAAGGACACATGGCATGAGATCTGGTCACGTCGGCTTTTCGACAGTCGCGAGTTCAAAGGGTGAAGGTTTTATGTCATTGTACATCTTGAAAACCCGAACCCCGAAGGACCGATAGCGCCTAAAGTCGGGCCCACGGCATCATCGGGTGAGTTCAGAGCCGTCAGATCTAGGGGGACGCGCGACGCCAACTCAAGCCATCTCGGCGTTTCGCTCATCGCGATTTCAAGGGACGGGGATTAGCCCTTTCCTATTCACGAACGCTGAAATCTCCTTTGAGAGTAAACACAGGGTCACAGCCTGTGGTCACCTGGGAAATAAAAGGACTGCGCAAAGGGGTCCAAAGGCGTCGAGTCTAGTCGCCGAAGGGCTCATCGCGTTCTCCAGGTGCCATTTGATCTGACCTCAAGCCTGTTTTCGCTTGAAGTAAATGAAGGTAAGAAAGAGAGGTTGGAACCTCTCTTCATGCATTAAGTGCAAGATATGGAGAGCCTGGCCAGCGGTCTGCTCGAGAGGGTCCTGTGTACCATTTTTTCAAAAGAGGCCATGCCTAGTCCTCGATTAGCCAGAGGAGATCTGCAAACGCTAACTTGGCTCTTAATGACTCAGCTACTCCCCTTACAGGAGCCATGCGCAATTAAGATGGCGTCTGACGAAGGATATCTATCCGAATTCGGCTGAAAGGACACCAAGCCTCGGATGACTGAGCATGCCGCTGTTAGGCGAATTTTCTAAGTATATAGACTCAGTCTTTGTATTTTGTAATCCATCGATGGTAGAGCAAAGCTCTCGATTGTAAAGTTTTAACCTACACTCTAGTTCTCTGGTTATGCATTTGTATGTAAGATTTCTTGTTTAATGACAGATAGTCTTCTCAATCCATCTAGTTTTCATCTCATACTGAGAGAGTTCGTGATCGACTGATTCGTGCAGATCATTGCAATTATGTTATGATAAAGGATTTATTGTCGCATTGTTGTATTCTCCAGTTTTCTACATTCAAATGTAAGAAGATATTGCGTTTAGATGTTTTCCCCTACAGTCTGTTAAAAACCCGATGTTTACAACAGACCTTTGCTTTTCTCTTATACAAGTCTTCCTCCTACTCACCCTTACTACAACTCACTGTCTGGAGCTACCTAAGACCTCACTTGCCCATGCATGCCTGGCCTGGTTTCTAAGTTAGAACCACATCGTTATGAGTTAACTTCCATTTGATCACCCCATTAAACAAATCGTGGCATAAATTGATGGGCGTCGGGCTCTACTCCTGCTGCAATCCAGGGGTGACTTCTGACACTAACATTTCTGGCGCCGTTGCCGGGGACGAAGTGGAAAATTTTCCCCGGGATTGAACGACATTGAGCCTCTGATTCTGAAGGTGCATCAGGTATCAGAGCCTTTAAAGATTGCTACTGTGCACCTGGCGACTCCATTGTGACGACTCCACTATGGCGAACCTACCGTGTTAATTGTGGCTTTCAGAGGTAGACACACACGGTCTCATCCACAGCTGCCTCTAGCTACACCTGAAACTGATCTAGAGGTGGTTCTCAGAAAAGGAAAGGCCCCTGAAGAAGAAGCTTCCACCGTCGAAACAGGTAATCCTTCATCTCCTTCTGTAAGAACTCCATTTTCTCCTCCTCAGTTTCTTAATAGACCTCCTTCAGAGGTTTCCCGTTTCCTGAATTTTGGGAGTGTTCCTGTTGAGTTTTCCCCTCCTGGTCTAGGATTGGAGGGAGAAATCCTTGTCACTCCCCTCTCCTCTGAAGTTGTACCTTGGCATAGGCCCAGGACTGCAGGAGATTTCCCCACTCCTGCACAAAGAGGAACATCTACTGACTTGAGCCCATTAGCCTTCTCCTTAAATCCCCTTTTGTTTCCCATCCCACTTCGAGACTCGTTCCCAGAAGCCCCTTCATGAACTCCTTCTCCTCCAAGTTCTCCTCCACCTAATATCCCTATGGCTGGTGTTAATCCCCGTCTAAATAGAATGGACGCCATAGTCGCTGCCTGATATGCTCCCTTAATCCTACCTCATCCTATGAATCCTCTCCCTGCTGGAGATTACTTGAAGTATATGCCCAAGTTCACTGGGGAAGGAGACATAACTGCGGAAGAGCACCTGGCTGCTTTCTACAGTTATGCAGACAACCTGAACATTGAAAATGAAGATGTCTGGATGAGAGTCTTCGTTCAGAGCCTGGATGGAGAGGTGAGGAAATGGTTTAGAGGATTGGCCCCCGGATCTATTGTTGGGATCGAAGCCCTGGATAGTGATTTCCTGAGGCAGTGGGGTGATAGGAAGGATTTCATGTATTACATGACAGAATTCGGGTCTTTGAAGAAGATGGATGGAGAGTCTGTCTTCGACTTCTCCAAAAGATTCAATAAGATGTATAACAAAATTCTTGCCGAAATAAAGCCCTCAGAAGCCTCGACCAAGATTTCTTATGCTAGTGCGTTTGGTCCCGATTTCTGTCTCTTATTGAGAGAAAGAAGAGCCACCTCCTTAGCTCAAATGCAAGATGCGGCCATAGAGGTGGAATCTAATGTATTAGCAGCCGATAGACTGAGAAACAAGGCCAACACAGACAGGAGAAAGGGAAGGTCGGAAGCCTCAACTTCTGGCCCATCGATGCCCCACCCTCAAGTGGATGAGTTGACCAGGATGGTGAAGTCTCTGTCTATAGAGATGGAGAGAATGAAGGTGGAAGGGAAGCAAGCATACAAGGGCCCTCAGAACGCCGAAAACAAAGGAGGTTTCAGGAGGCCAAACAATATTATTTCCCCGACTGTGCAAAGGGAGAGGGGAAGAGACAGAGAAGACCAGAAGATTCAGGCCCCTTTCCAAAACAATTTTATGGCCGAGGAAGAAGAAGGGGGAATAGGAGAACGTGATCCTGAAATCCATTGCCTCGGAGACACTCCTTGTTTTCCTCATCTCACTCAATCAGCATACGAGGAGTCTCTCATGGATAGTCAGCTAAATGAACTGAGTAAGGGAGACAAGACTAGTGGCAGCCAAGGCAGGTATGATCTGAGGTCTAAGAGAAATACAGTAGCACCGGATGTTCCTAAGCAGTCTTCCAGAATAGAGAAACCTGCTAATGAAGTAGCGGACAGTCACAGAGGTAAGAAGACCTGACCCCTCTCTCCCATAGTTCAGAGTCATGCTCCCAAAATAAGAGAAATTCCAAAGCTTACACCTTCTTTTAATTTCGATCATGAAATTCAGAAAATCAGAATCCATGTGCCCCTAACCGAGTTGATTAAACATGAAGGGTTCAAGAAACGCTTCTCTGAGCTTTTACAGTCTGAGATCTCATGCCTTCCCATAGACTCCATTAATTTGCAAGATGAAAAGCCTGCAGTTATTCTAGGTCCTATGGTAGAAGATAGGAATGACTCATCCCCTCCCTTCTACACTTCCTTGAACATACATGACAAGGTACTGCACAACTGCTTGATGGATTCAGGGGCTTCTCACAACCTCATGCCCAAAACTGTCATGGAAGAATTAGGGCTRGAAGTCACCCGAGMCTATCATGACCTCTATTCCTTTGACTCCAGGAAAGTTCAATGTCTCGGGGTTATCAAAGACCTGGTCGTGACCTTGTTTCAGTTGCCCATGAAAAGTGTGGTCATGGATATTGTAGTGGCTGATGTCCCCCCCAAGTTCAGTATGTTGTTATCAAGATCTTGGATAAAGAGACTGGGGGGGACTTTGCAGATGGACCTCACATATTCTACTATCCCATTATTTGGAGGAGAACATAGGAGGCTATATAGGGAAGCCCAGTTGGCCTATATAATCAGTGATGAAGCCAATCCTACCAACCATCCCATTTTTGCCTTGGACACCGATTTAGGTTCCAGCTTACTGCAACTCACTCATACTCCCAAACCCCCTCTTAAACTCAAAGAGCAGCCCACCACTCCTCATGAATTCCCTCCCTCCATCACCCCCGTCTGGAAAATGTTTTTTGATGGAGCTTGTTCCAGGGAAGGCGTTGGTGCTGGGGTGTTTTTTGTGTCACCTTCTCAGGAGACCATTTCCCTGTCATACAGGCTAGAATTTGAAACCACCAACAATGTGGCAGAGTATGAAGCTCTTGTTCTGGGTATAAGGGATGCAAAAGAAATGGGAATTAAAGAGATAGCAATATTTGGAGATGTTGAATTGATTATCCAGCAAGTCAGAAATGCCTACCGTGCTAATCATCCTCGGCTCAGAAACTATAGAAATGAGGTATGGGACCTGGTTGATAGTTTCTTCTTGGCTTTCAACATTTCTTTCATTCCGAGGGGGGCAAATACTTCAGTTGATTCTTTAGCTGTCTCATCTAGCTTGCTCAAAGTTCCTCTGCCGCCTATGGCCGAATCTGATGTTGAAATAAAGTATAGGCCCTCTGTACTCGACAATGTCAAGCATTGGAAGGTATTTGAGGATGATCTGGAAATCGAGAAGTTTCTCCAAACTGTTGATGAATTTTCTGCATTGCGCATTGATCAAGATACTGACATGGAAGGTGACCCTCACCCTGGGGTGTTTCTAAATAAAATCGCTAACCACCAGATTATTCAGCTACCTAGCAATCACATTCCGAGAGGACTGATTCCTTTAGAAAGATTGTTCGATGGGAATGATGTGGTAGTAAAAGGGAGGGTTTCAGGTGAAGATGTTGACACAGCCGAGTGCAACATTGGCACACCGGAGGAGCCTAAGTTTGTCAAGCTGTCAAGGAGTTTGACCACAGAACAGAGGGACGAATATACTGAGTTGCTGAGAGAATTTGCTGATGTGTTTGCATGGACCTACGAAGACCTCAGGACGTATGACACCTCCGTCATTGAACACAAAATCCCACTGAAGGAAGGGGCTAAGCCATTCAGGCATAAGCTAAGACAGATAAATCCCATGTTGTTTCTCGTCATGGAGAAAGAAGTGAAGAAGTTGTTATAGGCCCAGATCATCGTCCCCTTGAGATATTTCGAATGAGTGGCCAATTTGGTTCCGGTAAGGAAGAAAAGTGGAGAAATCAGGCTTTCTGTCGATTTCAGGAACCTAAACAGGAGCTCAAAGAAATACAATTATCCCCTACCCAACATGGAACACATATTGCAGAGGGTAACCGGTGCTTCTAGGATTTCCATGATCGATGGTTTTTCTGGCTATAATCAGATATCGGTCATGCCCAAAGATAGAGAAAAAACGGCCTTCACCACTCCTTGGGGCACATTCATGTATGCCAAAATGCCTTTTGGGTTGATGAATGCAGGAGCCACATTTCAACGAGCCATGGACATAGCCTTCATCGGGGAGAAAGATAAGTTTGTGGTGATTTATCTGGATGACATAACAGTCTTCTCCAAGTCTGACAAAGAGCACTGTTGTCACTTGAGGAAAGTTTTCTCAAAGTGTCGAAGGTTCGGCCTTTCCCTAAACCCCAAGAAATCTTTGTTTGCTATGGAGGAGGGGAAGTTATTAGGCCATATAGTATCAGCAAAAGGGGTGAGGATTGATCCTAGCAGAGTGGAGGCAATTCAGACCCTGTCACTTCCCAGATCTAAGAAGGAAGTTCAGGCCTTTCTGGGAAAGATTAATTTTCTGAGGAGATTCGTCTCGAATTTCGCTGAGCTGGTGAAACACATCACAGCCATGCTCAAGAAGGGAAATGAAGTGAAATGGACTGCTGAATCCAGGGAATCCTTTGTCCAAATAAAAAGGGCATTGATTGAGGTAGTTGTGCTGGTCAGTCCTGACTATTCCAAAGATTTTCTGATCTTCTCTTTCGCTTCTTTTGATACGGTAGCAGCGGTCTTATTGCAGAAAAATGAGGAAGGGCGAGAGAAACCCATTGCCTTCTTCAGCAAGGCATTAAGAGATGCATAGGTCAGGTATGAAATCATGGAGAAACAGGCCTATGCCTTAGTGAAAGCTCTCAAAGCTTTCAAAGTCTATGTCTTGCACTCAAAAGTGACCGCATACGTTCCTTCAGCCTCTGTGAAGGACATCCTTTTACAGCTCGACATTGATGGGAAGAGGAGTAAATGGATAGCCAAGATCCTGGAATTTGACTTGGAAATAAGGCCTACCAGATTGATCAAGGGTCAAGGCTTAGCCAAGCTATTGGCTGAAGCTAATCGCAAAGCTTTGAGGGTGGATTTCATCAATGAACAATCAAAAAATCAGCAGAATCAGTTGTCTGATGTAGGCCCTCAAACATAACCCTTGTTGGCTCAATGTCCTTGGTATAAGGATGTCATATATTTTCTGCAGGAGTTGCAGCCCCCAGATGGTCTGCAAAGAAACAAAGCAAGAGCTATGAAGCTCAAGGCAGTCAGGTACTGCCTTATCGATCAAATTTTATATTGGAAAGACCCCCTAGGAGTGATTTTAAAATGCATGGACCCACAAGAGGCCAATAGGATCATGGTCGAATTTCACAGCGGCCTATGTGGAGGGCACCATTCCTGGAAGACCACAACCCACAAAATTCTCAGAGCTGGGTACTACTGGCCCACCTTGTTCACTGATGTCCATAGAGGAGTTAGAGCCTGTATCCCATGCCAAAGATTTTCAGGAAAGCAGCAGCTCAAGTCTCTGCCTTTACAGCCTGTAGTTGTTTCGGGACCTTTCCAGCAATGGGGCCTAGATTTTATTGGAGAAATTCACCTTGCTTCCAGCAGGTAGCACAGATGGATCCTGACTGCCACATATTTCTTTACTAAGTGGATTGAAGCTATCCCCACCAGGAGTACTTCCCACAAGGTAATCATTGAATTCCTGGAAGACCTCGTCGTAAGGTTCGGCTGCCCAAGAAAGATTGTTACTGATAACGCAGCCTCTTTCAAGGTTGAGTCGTTAGTCAAGTTTTGCGAACAATTCGGGATCAAGCTGATTCACTCCACCCCATATTATCCCGAGGGCAATGGTTTAGCATAATCCTCCAACAAAATCCTAATAAGGATCATCAAAAGATTACTGGAAGACAACAAAAGGGCATGGAACTCGAAGCTGAAATTCGCTCTATGAGCTGATCGGGTGACCACAAAGAGATCTATAGGCATCTCTCCTTTCCAGTTGGTTTACGGAGAAGAAGTTGTTCTCCTGTCTCAGCTGGCTATTCCCGTAGCGAAATTCTTCCAGGATTATCAAGAAGAGCCCAATGACATGATCAGAAGAATCCATCAACTGGTAGAAGTCCAGCAGGCCAGAGAGCAGGTAATGATCAGAATCCAGTACCATCAACAAGCAATTAAGCAGGTTTTTGATAAGAAGGCCAAGAAGGAGGAGTTCCAGATAGGAGACCTGGTACTGAAATGGGATGCTCCTAAGCAGGACAAGGGCAAACATGGCAAATTTGAAGCCTTGTGGATCAACCCCTTCAAAATCTCTGAAGTTTTCTCAAATAACACGTACAGGTTGCAAGATTTGGAGGGTGAAGAAGTTTTAAGCAGCCCAGTAAATGGGCATTTTCTTAAAAAATGTTTTGTCTGAGCCTTTCGTGGCTCCTGTATTTTGTAAATATTGTCCTTTTTAGTTCTTTGTTTTTATTGTTTCGGCTTAGTAAATGACTCCATAGCCCAACAACAAGGCACTGGAACTGCAAAATGCGTCCTTAGAGCATCACAGGGATGACTCTATCCCCTGTGGAGCCTAATGTTAGTAACATTTCTCATCCAAAGCACAAGAGCGATCAGGTCTGCAAGTAGCGCGATGAGCGTCACGCGCAGCTCATAGAAGAAATCCATTTCGGGCCTAAATCAAGCGAGCGAGCAGTCTGATTTCAACGGTCAGGATGCATCTAAAGGATCTGATCAGCGGTTGGCGGGAAATTGCGGTTAGCGAAGTTGCGCCGAGGTTAGCGCAACGGATAACGCCCATATCATGTGCAGGAATGGATGGCAATCGTTCATCCCAAAGGACATGTGGCATGAGATCTGGTCACGTCGGCTTTTCGACAGTCGCGAGTTCAAAGGGTGAAGGTTTTATGTCATTGTACATCTCAAAACCCTGAACCCTGAAGGATCGATAGCGCCTAAAGTCGGGCCCACAGCATCATCAGGTGAGTTCAGAGCCGTCATATCTAGGGGGACGCACAACGCCAACTCAAGCCATCTCGGCGTTTCGCTCATCGCGATTTCAAGGGACGGGGATTATCCCTTTCCTATTCACGAACGTCGAAAGCTCCTTTGAGAGTAAACACAGGGTCACAGTCCGTGGTCACCTGGGAAATAAAAGGACTGCGCAAAGGGGGCCAAAGGTGTCGGGTCTAGTCGCCAAAAGGCTCATCGCGTTCTCCGGGTTCCATTTGATCCGACCTCAAGCCTGTTTTCGCTTGAAGTAAATGAAGGTAAGAAAGAGTGGTTGGAACCTCTCTTCATGCATTAAGTGAAAGATATGGAGAGCCTGGCTAGCGGTCTGCTCGAGAGGGTCCTGTGTACCATTTTTTCCAAAGAGGCCATGCCTAGTCCTCGATTAGCCAGAGGAGGTCTGCACATGCTAACTTCACTCTTAATGACTCAGCTACTCCCTTTACAGGAGCCATGCACAATTAAGATGGCGTCTGACGAAGGATATTTGTCCGAATTCGGCTGAAAGGACACCAAGCCTTGGATGACTGAGCACGCCGCCGTTAGGCGAATTTTCTGAGTATATAGACTCAGTCTTTGTATTTTGTAATCCATCAATGGTAGAGCGAAGCTCCCGATTGTAAAGTTTTAACCTACACTCTAGTTCTCTGGTTATGCATAATTTGTATGTAAGATTTCTTGTTTAATGACAGACAGTCTTCTCAATCCATCTAGTTTTCATCTCATACTGAGAGAGTTGGTGATCAATTGATTCGTGCGGATCATTGCAATTATGTTATGATAAAGGATTTATCGTCGCATTGTTGTATTCTCCAGTTTTCTGCATTCGAATGTAAGAAGATCTTGCGTTTAGATGTTTTCGCCTACAGTCTGTTAAAAACCTGATGTTTACAACATACCTTTTCTTTTCTCTTATACAAGTCTTCCCCCTACTCACCCTTACTACAACTCACTGTTTGGAGCTACCTAAGACCTCACTTGCCCATGCATGCCTGGCCTAGTTTCGGAGTTAGAACCAGATCGTTATGAGTTAACTTCCATTTGATCACCCCAGTAAACAAATCATGACATAAACTGATGGGCGTCGGGCTCTGCTCCTGCTGCAATCCAGGGGTGACTTCTGACGCTAACAAAATCAACCATACAAAAGTGCCCAAAACTAGCTTGAGTAGTGCACCCTAGTTAGTGAAATTAGTGGCTAAAAATGGAGGAAAGTTAAGGGCTAGTTAGTGAGATATTAGCACCTAGGGTGATCTGGATTTTATGAGTAGAACAAAATGACTACATATTATTAACGGGTGCTTAACACAAAATAACAGAGATACAGTAAACCTGGTTTTCTATTCAATAACGAAATAAGATGAAACCGTAAAATGCAACGGAAACAAGCTTGCTGAAATGGTGGTGACTTATTCGTAAGAAGATGATTACAATGAGGCTCTAAAGGCCTTTTTACAATAAGCAGGATTGCCAAAAACCCTAGACATCCAAAAACCTAACTCTAGGAGATGAAGCGCCAAAATTCACGTGGGCCCCGTTTGGGTAAGTTAGTACATCAACTTCACGGGGTCATAACTTTTGCATACGATCTATGTTTTAGGCGTATGATATCCCTTTGGAAAGGTATCGTCGAGGAGATTCATTTTAGGCACAGTATCGAAGGCACTTATATATTGCAAACCTGTTTTCCCAAAAAAACATCGGTTAGGGCCTCAAAACAGCGCCGGAAGTGAAAACTGCTAAAAATAGTAAATTACCAAAATTGCCAGAAAATTGTTTTGAGCTAGTTGGAAAAGGTGGGTGGCCACTGATATCCACCTTGATCAATTCTACCTCCTTAGGAAGCAATGGTCTCCATTGCGTTGAGGCCCCCCATCAAATGAGGAAATTTCTACTGAATTTGGCCCCGGGTGAGCCACTTGCCTTGGTGCAAGAGCTGCCCTGCTTTGACGACTCGATAAAGATGGATCCTTTGTTGTCGAGTTCCCTTGATCCATGTTTCCACAATCTGATCATTGGATGTTTGTTGTATGCAGTCGGAGTTGATCTATGTTGGTGTCAGTTGTTCAGCTACTTCTGAGGTGTCCAATAATGGTGGGAAATAAGGGCAAAGGAGATCCACGTTGAACATTGGGTGCAGGCCAAGAAAAGGAGGAATGTTGAGCTCAAAAGAATTATCCCCCACGACCTTGGTGATGGTGTACAACCCATAACAGAGTGGGAGAATCTTCTGATGGGGTCCTGTAAGGCATTCTTTCTGCAAGTGCAACCAAACTTTTTCGCCCACTTGAAACTTATGTGGCACCCGATGTTGATCATGGTGTTGTTTGTACTTATCATTGGACTTCTATAGGATATCCTGAACCTGTTGGTAGATGTGTTGGATCCACTCAATGAACCAAGTGGCTTTGTCAACTTCAGTTGGAGCAGGAGATGAGTCGGTCGAGGTGACCGCAAGGGGAAGTGCAACATCTATGGGACCCAATGGTTGGAATCCTAACCCCACCTGAAAGGGGTTGTGGCCGGTTTAGCTATGTAGGGCTCGATTGTAGTTATGTTGGACATAGGGAAGGATCTCATGCCATGTGCGAGGGTGCTTTGAATTATACATGTGAAGGATATGTACAATCATTCGATTTACGACCTCAGTTTGACCATCTGTTTGGGGATGGAAGGCCGTGGATTTGGTGAGCTTGGTGTCCAGCAGTGACTAGAGGCTCAACTAGAATGTGCTGAGAAATCGATTGTCCGAATATGAGACAATGATTTGTGGGATTCCAAAATGTACCCAGACTCGTTCAAACAAGAGCTTAGCAGTGGCCTCTACTGTGATGCTCTTCTTGCCGGCAACCAGAATCGACATCTTAGAAAAGCGATCAACCACCACAAAAACACAGTCATTTCCCCGCTTGGTGGATGGGAGGCCCAACATGTAGTCCATTGAGATGGATTACCATGGCCTGTTAAGAGTAGGAAGAGGGGTGTACATGCCCTATTTCTCAGTGGTCGGTTTGGAAATAGCGCAGGCAGTGTAGGACCTGATATACTTGTTGACCTCCTATCGAAGTTTCGGCCAGTAGAAATGTCTCTGTAGCATCGCCACTGTCTTTTCGATGTCGAAGTGTCCTGCCACTTGACTGTAGTGGGCTTCCCAAATCATCTTCACTTGCTCGCTTCATGGAATGCATATATGGCCCAAACGACACAACAACCCATCCTGAAGATGGAAATTATCGACAATTGTGTTTGCACACAACATTTGGTAGGTGGTGGCGAAGTCTAGGTCTATCTCATAGAGTTGGGGCCATCCATAGGTCTCATGGTTGCAAGATTCTAGCATCGTGGTGAGTGCTGCGACTAGCGGTCTATTGAGGCAATTAGCGACATGATTGGTGCTTCCTGTTTTATACTTGATGTTGAGGTGGAAGTGTTGCAAGTATGTGGACCACTTTTGATGGTGGTCATTCTGCAATTTTCCTTGTGTCTGCATGAATTGCAGTGACTTATGATCAGTGTGGATGATTGTCTCCTTCCCAAGAATGTAATGTCTCCATTGGCAGTAGGCTTGCACAATGGAGTACATTTCTTTGTCGTAAGTAGGGTACTTACGGACAACATCTGATAGTGTCTCACTATGATAGGCCACAGGATGATCGTGCTGAGTGAGAACGGTGCCCACAACATACTCTGAAGCATATGTCTCGATCTCAAAGGGCTATTGCGGGTTTGGTAGTGAAAGTACTGAGGCTGAGCACAAGTGCTGCTTCAAATCATCGAATGCTTGTTGTTGCGACTGGCCCCACACAAATTTCGCCTTACCACCCCCCCTAGTTATTTGGTTGAGGGCCCATGCAATATGGGAGAATCCCAACATGAACCTACGGTAGAAATTGGAAAGGCCCAAGAAGCTCTCAAGCTCAGTGAGTGTGGTTGGGGATGGCTAGTCACAGATGACTTGGATATTGGTTGGATCCACATGTCAGCCATGTTGATCAATGATGTAACCCAGGTAATGGACCCTGTCCATGTCGAAGGAGAATTTTTCCAAGTTGGCATATATCTTGTCTTGTCGCATGGTGTGCAAAACCTATTGAATATGTTGCACATGTTCGGCCCAAGTCTTGCTGTAAATGAGAATGTCATCCAGATACACCACTACAAAATTATTGGTGAATGGTCACAGGATATCGTTCATCATCCTCATGAAAGTGGCTAGAGAATTTGTCAAACCAAAGGGCATGAGCAACCATTCAAAAAGGCCTTCCTTAGACTTGAAGACGGTCTTCCATACATCTGTCTATTCTATCGGGACCTAGTGGTAGCCAGACTTCATATCAATATTACTGAAGTATTTGTCCCCCGTGAGTTGATCAAGGAGGTCGTCGATTCGGGGAATCGAGTATCGGTTTCTGACTGTGATTTTAGTCAGAGCCCGGTAATAAATGCAGAGTTGCCATGTTCCATCTTTCTTCTGTACCAACACGATTGGGATCCCGCAAGGTGATGATCTGGGACAGATGTGCCCCTTGTGAAGCAGTTCTTGGATCTATCGCTTGATCTCCTCATTCTCTAATAGAGAGCAGTGATAGAATGTCCCATTGGGCAGTGGTGTGTCGGGGGTCAAATCGATGGAGTGCTTGACCTAGCAGTGTAGAGGTACCCCGGTAGGTGAGGAGAAGATATCTGAGTATTCTTCCACAACCTTATCTACTTGCTTCTGCTGTGTGGAGAGGTCGGCCATAGAGACCCTGGATGTGGTTGTGATCTTTCACTTATTCTGAGAGCGAATCATGAAGTAGACAAACTTCCTCGTCTGAGAGATGACCTTCCTGCATTGATTAGTAGAGATAAAGGAAATAACACTAGGTGGGACTGCCTCATGTATCCTATACAATTTCATGTTCAAAGTAATAATAACACTACAAGGCCTAGACTCATATACAACACGACGTTTCCATAAATAAGGTTTTCCCAAAAGAACATCACAAACTTCGAGAGGAGAAACATCACACAATACCTCGTCTTTGAAGTGCTTGATGCCATATGACAATCGACATTGTTGGCTGACGTGGAGATCGCTTCCTTGGCGGAGCCATCCAATGGTGTAGGGTTGTGGGTGTGGCATTATCGACAGGGCCAACCGCTTGACGAACTCTGCTGAGATGAGGTTCTTCTAGCTACCTCTATCAACGATGAAGTGCAACAAGGTGCCTTTTACCCACATTTGTGAATGGAAGAGGCGCTCTCCTTCTTCTGGCTCGTTTGGTTCACTAGGCTAGAGATTGGTGGTAGCAACAATGGCACTGGGTTCTGCATCAATGATCCATCTTCCCCTTTCTGGTTCTGGCTCACAGTCAGAATCTGCATCTGATTCTAAGGCTTTCACTTCGGCCACCAACGACTGCTTTGAGCAGCAGTCAGCACTGTTATGCCAAGGGCTCTTATGGAAGTCGCACCACTTCCCAATATCTTTTTTTGTTTTTCCGGTGTCCTTCTTTGCTTGCGGCTTGGACTGGTTGTCCTGATACTGTCCATATTTGCTCTTTCCTTTGTTCTGTGGGTTGGGGCCGCCCTTTCCTGGCTTTTCTTGTCAGGGGTTCCCAGGCCCAAATTGTTGCGTCTTTTGTTTGAGCTTCTGCTCGATTTTGATGGCATATCGGTAGGCCGCTCCCAAGGATGAGATGTCTAGAAATTCCATTTTAGTCTAGATGTATCTATGCAGAGCACCGCGATACTTGAGCACCAGATGTCGCTCTGAATCTTTGATACCTAGCTTGGTGCACAAGCTATGGAAGATATTTGTGAAATCTGACACTGCTTGGTCTCTTTCTTTCCGCAGTGTGGTCCATTTGGTATACAATTCACCATAACTTCCGACAGGGTAGTATTGTTCCTTAATATCATCCCTGAAGGATTTTCAGGTGGTCGTGACTGTAAATAATGAGGGTTCCTTTGTTTCCTTTTGCTCATAGAAAGTTTCCCACCAATCTTTGACATGGGGAATGACTTTGAGGAGCACAAAAGTAATCTTTTCTCTATTCGAAAAGTTATGGACAAAAAAATACCCTTCTAGTAGATTGAACCACTTGTCTACAACATCTGCGTCTACCTAACCTTCAAATATAGGAATATCGAAGTTTATTTGTACCTTGAAGGGGGAGGCGCCTCCGCTTGAAGAAGATGTGTCACTTGTTGGTAGCCGCCGAAGGATTTGTGTGAAACTATCCATCATCTCGTTCCTCTGTTGCGTGAGGGCTTCCTCAATCAACAGTTTGAAAGGATCTCATGTCCCATCATCTTTCTTTTCCCCTACCATGAGAGGTCACTTGGGCATGCGAGAGATTTTTTCCTCAAGAGAAACAAGCTCGAGACCCAACTCTTTGTACTCTGAACTTGTTGGCGACATGCATTAAGACGACAAGGAGCAGACCGCTCTAATACCACTGATCTAGATTTTATGAGCAGAACGAAATGACTACAAATTATTAACAGGTGCTTAACACAAAATAACAGAGATACAATAAAATTGGTTTTCTATTCAATAACGAAATAAACTGAAACTTCAAAATGCACTAGAAATAATCTTGTTGGAATGGTGGTGGCTTATCTCCGAGAAGAGATGTGACGGTTGCGCTCATTCGCAAGAAGATGATTACAATGAGGCTCTAAAGGCCTTTTTACAATAAGTAGGATTGCAAAAACCCTAGACATCCAAAAACCTAACTCTAGTATATGAAGCGCCAAAAGTCATGTGGGCCTTGTTTGGGTAAGTTAGTACATCAACTTCCTGGGGTCGGAACTTTTGCATACAATCTCCGTTTTAGGCATATGATAGCCTGTTTTTTTTTTTTTTGTTTGTTAGTTTGTCCGTGACATGTGTGACTAACCTGTGGCTAAGAAACTACGACTCAGGGGCATCTAAGCCGTCAAAATCACCCGGGGATTGCACCCGGCCTGAGCCACACCAACCCTTAACATGGCTAGATTTTTTGTCCCCGCAGGTTTCGAACCGGTTTAACATCACGGAGCGCCTTAACAACACACTCCATCACCGACTGTCCTACACCTCGGGGACTCGTATGATAGCCCGTTGAAAAGGTATCGTCAAGGAGATTAATTTTAGGCGCAATATCAAAGTAACTTTCTAATTGCAACCCTGTTTTCCCAAAAACATTGTTTAGGACCTCAAAACGGCTCCGGAAGTGAAAACTGCTAAAAATAGTAAATTACCAAAATTGTCAGAAAAATGTTTTGAGCCAGTTGGAAAAGGTGGGTGGCCACCGATATCCACCTGGATCATAGGGTTAGTGATTTTCTGCAACCTAATGGCTGTAGAAAACAATTTAGTACAACAATGAGAATTTATGGAAGAAAAGGGACGCCCTAAGGGAAGAAAAACCCCCAAGGTCTCAAGGTGACTATCCAAAAGAGAAAGCTTGAAAAAAGTTGAAATTTCACGTTTGTCGAGGCAAGAATTTTGTATCTCCAATGCAAATTTAAATGTAATTAGTGCCTTACTATTGGGTTTATGGGGTCAATGAAAAATATGGCTTGGATAAGCACTTGGGGATGTACGCCCTTGTACTTCCAAAGTGTAGCTAAGTCAATCTAGGAAAATGCCAAGAGGGTGTACGCCCCTGTACTTCTCCTGGCACAACCTTGAAAGATATATTTGACCTGGAGAATCAAACTTGGATTAAAAAAAATTGATCCACAAAAGCCCTAGGAGTGTAAGCCCTTTTACTTCCTAGGTTTTGCAAAACAAACCAAGATGACCTTGGAAGGTGTACGCCCTTGTAGTTCTCCAAGACAACTTGTGAAAAAATGACCTTCCTTAAGCAAGAGAAAAAACGTTGGGGAGGGTGTATGCCCTAATACTCCTCCAAGGTTCTAACTAGCAATAATTATGGAAAAAAAGAAAGACAAAAGACAATAAATGAAGATTTTCCCTTACCAATTCCACAAAAAGCTAGATCAAACCCTAATCTTCCAATTTAAGTCCATCCACGTGCATAAGAAAGAGTCTCCAAGCCTAGTGCATCACTTATCCACCACCAATAGAAAAAATATACCATAACACGTGCACAAGAGATGAAAAAGGCCAAGAGGGATGAAAATTTAAGACCAATTCCTTCTCCACAAGGGAGAGTTATATTTAAAATGAGGTCTTATGATCTGTATTTATACAAAAAATAGCTAACATAGCTTGTCCACAAAATAAGGAGTAAAACACAAGATTAGGGATCAACAACCCTAATCTTTCCCCCTTAACACAATAATATTAAACAATTCACTTAAAATTTCATCTTTTGCACAAATTGAACCCTAATCTAGGATGACATCACCCATTTAGGGGATGTTTTTCCACTTTGAGGAGGTCGTTGGTGCTATAAGTATGGAAGGGCCTCCCAAGACCACATGTCAAGCATCTAGGTGAATACCCTCTTCTCCTCAAAACGTTCAAGTGAAAATGAGTGGCACCTCACCACCAATCCCTAGCCCCTATAGTCATGACATCATGCTAAAAAATGGGACGTTTTTCCCCTCCTAGGAAAATTGTTTGGCAAGAAATGGGTGGGCTAGGTCATCCAAGTCATCATCAAGGTCATCCAAGTTATCTTTCTCTCATCTAGCATGCGATCCCCTGGCATCCAACCCGTGGGCTTGTATCCCCATGGAAGGCCAAGCTAGGCTTGGTCTCCCAAAATTGTCCACCAACTAGGTCCTGCAAAGACAAATGAACACGCCCTCCATGGATCTCAAGTCATAACATCATGATAAGTTGATCCAATCAATAAATAATCCATCTAAGCATGTGCATAAGATTACTATATCAAACAATTAACAGCTTAGAGACATTATGCGACTTGTCAAGCTTAAGTATGGGAGGGTTGAGGAAGTGTCCTATTGGGTAGGTCTTTCCCTAGGTCAGGGAGAGCCTTCAAGAGGTCCCTCTCTAAGCCATGTAAAGTGTATGAGGTGGATGGGGTCAAGACTCAATGGGAATAGGGCTCATGACATACCAGGGGTCATAGTGTCTCATTCATGGGTGCCTTTGTAGAGGGTGTGTGGTACCTTCGTCCGCAATGCACTTTTTCCAAGCCCTTCATTTTCCTTTTATCTTTATTTCTTTATATTTTCTTTCATAATAGCACAAGGAGAGGTTGAAGGTCACTGCCTTGGCGTGGTGACTAGATGGTGGCAATGTCACCCACAAATGCCTAATGGAAATGAGGAGGTTGGCTTGTGATGAGACCCCCTTTCTCTTAGCCATGCAATTGAGAGTCATTGCCCTGGTTTGGTGACGAGATAATGACAATCTCATACCACTAGATATTCATGGACGTGATAGGTCGACTCGTGATGAGACCTCATATCCTGCAATCTACCTTTCAAGCATTTCTTTGTTATATTATGGGTCCCCTTTTATTCAAAGATAAGCATTTTATTGCTTTCTTGGGTGATCCCTGGGTGAATCATCTGGAAGGTTCATATATGGCTTTTATCTTTTACCCAACACTAACCCCTCTGGGCATTTAGCACCTTATTCCCATAGAATGAGGAACAAACCCTTCTTGGGTCAATCCACCCTAAAATCCTAAGAGATAAGGAAACAGAGGGGAATAATGATGGAAAATGGTAAGTATGGTCGGGAACAGTATGACGACTCATTAAGGTATTTCCGACTAGAAAACCCATTCGCAAATAAGACCACTTGCTAGGGCACAATGTCAACCACCAAGGTGAAGCAAGGAAAAATGCATAATGTCTAAGCACATATCATGAAATCTAGAGAAATCTAAGATACAACATACCAAATGGCTTAGGTATTGAAATGATGCTCACCATAATACTGACTTATACCTCATGGAGCAAGGCCCACTGCCTTCTGGAAGCCAACTGGTGTGGTGGATGACATATGTAAACCTGTGACCATCTATGGTGGTGAGTGGGTTTTCCATCTGTGCAAAGGGGTAATGTTAGTCATGTAATCTCTCGGCACTCCATATCTGCAACCTGAGGGCCTCAAGACATCATCTGCTTAGTTATCCACAAAATGGGGATAACATGTAGCTATCTTACATAAAATATTCACCCTGATTAATATCCATGTTCCTAGCGCCTGGATTCTTCAATTGTTCCACAATCTCCTGAAAATCATTATCAAACTTATAGAGATCCTTTAATGCATCAAACCCAATTACTTGATTTTCCATGGTTGTCAAAAGAACAATGCACCAACTCAAAGCATCTGAAACTTGATTCTGTCATCCTAATTTGTGCTTCAGAACACAGGTGTAGCCTTGTAAGACCATTTTGCATGTCTACTATTCAATTTATTTTGGGTGTTTAAATATTTTAATGCATTGTGATCGATAAATAACACAAACTCTTTCAACACTAAATAATGCCTCCAATGACGCAATGCTTACACAATTGCATAAAATTCTACATCATATGTGGAGTAGCTATTTCTTGCCTCATCCAATTTTTCATTGAAGAATGCAATTGGTCTACCTACTTGGCTAAGTACAACTCCAATGCCTACATGTGAAGCATCACAGTCTACCTCAAACACTTTATCAAAATCTGATAAGGCTAATATGCGTGCCTTAGTTACCTTCTTCTTTAGAAACTTAAAACTTTCCTCAGCTTCATTGGTCCACATGAATGTCTTTCCTTTGGTGCAATTTGTTATGGGTGCTACAATAATGCTAAAATTTCAAATAATTTTTTGGTAAAAGGTATCCAACCCATGAAAACTTCTTATCTTTGTTATCCTCCTAGGACTAGGCCACTCCAAAATTGCTCTGACCTTCTCTGAATCCATCTTGACTCCTTTTGTCGAGATGACAAAACTCGAAAATACCAAACTTTCTTGTAGGAACCTACAATTCTTCAGGTTTGCATAAAATTGATGTTTTCTCAGTGCATCCAATATATTTTTTATGTTGCAAGTGATCTTCTTTATTATTACTAAAAACTAGGATGTCATCAAAATAAATGACAACAAACTTACCAATATAAGGTCGAAGCACAGTATTCATTAACCGCATGAAAGTACTAGGTGCATTGGACAACCTGAATGGCATCACCATCCATTCATATAATTCATCCCTATTCTTGAGGTAGTTTTCCATTCATCCCCTTCGCGAATCCAGATCTGGTGGTATCCACTTCACAAATCAATCTTACTAAAATATTTATCCTTGACTAGCACATTCATCATGTCATCCAAGTGCGGTATAGGAAATCGATATTTGATGGTAATTTTATTGATTGCTTTGTTATCTGTGCACATCCTCCATGTATTATCTTTTTTGGGAGTTAACAATGTCGGTATAACATAGGGACTCATGCTTTCTCTTACCAAACCTTTCTTTATAAGTTTTGGTACTTGTCGGTTGAGCTTTGCATGTTGTGCAAGACTCATCCTGTAGGCTGCCTGATTAGGAAAAGATGATCCTAGGATTAGATCAATGTGATGTTGAATATCCCTCTTTGGTGGAAGACCATCAGGTAGTTCATTAGGGATAACATCAACATATTCTTCTAGTAACTTGGCCACTTCAGTAGAAATTGGTACATCTTCCATGGCTCTTTTTTTCACTATTATTGCATAACATAATCATGTTTCCTTTGTTTCCTTAACAAACTCTCTTTCTAACAACACAACCTCACTTTTTCCCTCATACTTAAGGGGAAATAAGATGACTTTCGATCCATCCTCCCAAAAGGTGTAGGTATTATTTCCTCTATCATGCATGAATTTTTTGTCATATTGCCAAGGCCTCCCCAATAGTAAATGACATGAATCCATCAGAATGACATCACACCATACTTCATCTTTATAAGTCCTACTGATGGAAAACTTGATAAAACATATTTTATTAATGGTGACTTCATTCCCCTTTTTGAACCATGCAATTTGGTAAGAATGGGGATGTGTTTCACAACTTAATTTCAACTTATCTACCATCTCTTTGGAAACCATATTCTCACAACTGCCACTATCAACAATAACTTGACATACCTTTCCATTGGAAGTGTATCTGGTTTGAAAAATATTTGTTCGAAGCCAAGAACCTTCATTGCTGCTACTCTACCTTTGCTCTTTTTCGGGAATCACCATTGACCTTTGTATCATGAGACTCTCCCCCATATCAGGTGGGACTTCAGATTCAACTCCTCCTTCTTCATTCTCAACTTGGACCAAGTTAAAACTAGGCCATTGTCCTTGCTTCGGCTCTTGCATGTTATAATTTGGGCATTCAAATGTTTGATGACCCTCTACACCACACTTAAAAGACACATAAGGTCCTCCTCTGCCACCATTGTAACCTCTACCCCTCTGAAATCCTCTTCCTTGTGGATGATTTAGGTTACCTTGTCGAGTATATCTTGCTTTCTTGGCTCCTTAGGATGATTCACCTCTGCCATAGTTAAAACCACCATGTGAGGAAGCTGATGTACCCCTCCTTGCTCCTCTATTCCTTTGAGCAAATTGTCAGTTTTGATTTTCCTCGGCCTTTAAGGATAATTGATATGCCTCTTCCACACTGCGAACCACATGCATGCTATGTTCATCTTGAATATAAAATTTTAAACAATTCACATACCTTGCACTCTATTGCTCATTAGTTTCCTAGTGATCCACACAAATGGACAACTGATAAAACTCGTTTGTGAGTTCCTCCATGGTGGACAAGTTTTGCTTCAAGTTCTGAAATCTACAAAAAAGGGTCTCGGCATAGTCCAAAGGAAAAACAATTCTCGCATTTTTTTTCTATCTTGCTCCAAGTCCTAATTTTGTATTTTCCTTTTTTTCCTCTGTCGTTCTGCACATGATCCCACCAGATCATGGCATGACCCTTTAACTTGGTGCATGAAAAATTCACCTTCTTTTCCTTTGGCATATGCTGCCATTCAATTTTTTTTTCCATGGAGTTCAACCAATATATTAAGTCCTCTAGTTTAAGATTCCCTAAATATTCTGAAACTTCCATCTTAATCCTATCATTTCTCCCTTCTAGAACCCTGAGCATCCTTTCTTCAAAAGTCATGAGCTCTAATTGTTCTTCTTCATGTTTTGTATGATGATCTACATCTCCTCGGATTGTCCCCTCATCAAACACTTCTCTTTGTATTATTCTCTGACTAGCCAACGCGTTTTTAATATCTTCTACTTGCCTTTGGAGGTTTTGCATATCTTTGCACATCTGAGCAAGATACCTCACTCTTCCTCTTCCTCTCCCAACCATCTTCCTACTTTGATACCAGATGATGTAACCAATAAACTTAGATCCATTCACAATATCTAAAAACCATGCAAACACATGAGAATGGAAAATAACTCTTTTTAATTCCTTCTCCATCCTAACTATTACAATGGAAGTTCAACCCCTTATAACTACTATCTGAGATTTTTTAAAACACCTAATTTTTGAAAACAACTAATTTCAGGAAATTCTCGCATGACTCTAAAACTGACCAACAACTAAGAGCTAACTAGAGAGACATTGTTTGTCAACCCTTTTTTTTGATTAAGTTCATAAACTAAGAGATAACTGATAATTAAAAATTTAAAAATTCCCGTAAAAACACTAAAACCCCAATTTGAGGCCTAATATGAAGGAATTTGGCCCCGAAAAAGTGTCGAGATGATGTCTGATCTAAAAGATCAGATCGACACAGAAGTGAACTCTTCAAGACACAACTCCCTGTAAAATTTCAGCTCAAACGGATAACTGAGTCAAAAGTTATGACCCTTGGAAAATCCCTGCATCAAGACTTGAAGCGGGATGGATGGAAATATATCAACTCAAGGATAGCTAGCACAACACAATTAATGTAATTTAACTCACCCATTTAAAAATTACATACAAGGGAAGAAAGTTGTGTGCCATTGTAACCCAAGTTGCCAATTAGTTTGAGCTCCAAATCCAAAATAAAAAATTGTTTGTTATGTGCTCAATTGTTGGCCAAGTCATTTATCTATCTATGGAAGATATTCACATGCATATTTATAACTTTTCTACAAATATGCATACCAATTTTACTTGATTGACCACATTACATAACTTTGTCAATTGTCAATTTACATGGATACGTATCTATGTTATTTATTTGCAGGGAAAAAGAATAGATGCTATCTTTAGTTACACAATCCTTTTATCTCCAATAACTATTGTAAACCATAACTCAACAACAACAAATATAAAGCAACACATTATCTTTTCATGGAAAAAGACAAGGATGTGGGGTTCAAAATGTATTCTTCATGCTATCCCTCAATCCTATGCTGTAGATTAAGAGGCATTTCCACTTATACAAGGTTAATTTGTAGACATGAGCATGCCACTACATATATACAACTTTTAATTTTGAAACACTTGTAGACATCTTCAATAATTTCACACTATCTATAATGGGGAAAACATGTACATGTTTCTATAACAGTATGGCTTTTAGAAGAGACACTTTCATAACTTTCAAAGTGTCATCATAATCACCAATAAATATGTTTTTTTTTTTTACAAAGCAAATAGCTAGAAGGATATACACTCAAGAATTTCCAGGAAAGGCGTCAGATTTTCTTGCATATAGGAAATTGTAAACACACAATAAGTTTCAGTCATACAATGATAATTTAGTTATCAAGACTTAAAGGAAAGTCCAATTCAATTATTTAGAAGTAAACACAGATCTATAATCACAAAATATCAAGAAATTCCAAATTCAAAGATAAAATACTTGTCTTGTCCAAAAGTTAAATACCAAGCAATTGATTAAGGCCGAGTAATTTTCCACCCAACCATGGGTAGTCCTCTGTGGATGCCACCCCCTAGCAAGGTTATGATATCACTAGGGTGAAGAAGACAATTTTAGGACTCTTTCAAGTTATTCTCATACTCCCCAAAAACATGGAAGATCAACCAAGAAACCCATTGCCAAGTTCTTTAATCAGACCAACTTTGGCACTCACGATACCTACCTCACTCAACTTAGGGAGGATTTTTCCTTCTTTGCTCAATAGTCCCTTAAAACTTATCCAATTTGGTGCTCTTCAATGTGGGCATGGAAAAGTCCAAACTTCTATCCATTTACAAATTGAACTTCAATAGACTTTTTTCTCGGTTCTTGTGCATTTTATAATTAGTTTTTGTTAGGGATTGTAAATATGTCTCTCTAGGCAATTTTTCCTTTCTTCTTGTATGTTTATCTTTCTTCATCTTCTCTATGAATTTTTCTCTTCCTCCTCCTCTTTTCAAGGTTCTAATGGCCTCCTTTCATGGCCTACTAAGTCCCATAGTATGAAAACCTTCTTTTTCCAAGATAAAACTATGTCTTTCTCTCCTTTTTATCCTCTCCCAAAAACAACTCCCCCTTTCCTATTTGAGTTTTCCTCCTTTTGCTTGAATGCAAGATGACAAGTAAGAGTCCTAAACTAGCCTCCTTTTGTTTTAATTATGCAGGGGGCAAATTTCCCAGGATGTAGGAGATGATTGCCTAGATCTAGGAGTTGCTTTCATCTACTTCTCTTATCTCCAATTCAGACTATAAGCTAAGCTCAACATCATAACAGAGTGAAGGTTGAAGTAATGTGAAGTTGGGTATAAAAAGAGACATAGATAACTAGGAATATATAAATTCCCTTAGACCTCCTCACCTTTCCCTTCTTGTTGTATCATAGCCCCTTTAGGTGCTCATGCTCAGTGAGTCTTAGTTCTTTTATTAATTTCAAAATACCAATGTTTACAAGTATTCAAAATCACCATGGAATGCCTACCTCATGGTGTGAATAAGACATAGTAATGAAAATCTCAATGCAAACACATTTAAATATAATTAACAAGGAAAATTTTAGGGGCTAAATTTTTTCCATGGGTTAATTTTCCATGTTTTTTTTTTCCAAAAATAGATTCGCCAAAGTCCATTTTTTTCTAAAATGATTTGCCCAAATTCTATAGGGTAAAAGTATTTTACTCTAAAAATCACCCAATTTCCTAGAGGCTATATAAAATCCTTAGAAATTTGAATATTTTTACAAAAATATTGCCAAACATTTATGGTTGGCATTTGAAGAATTAGTAAGATTTGTCAGGGTTTCTACATTTGAGGATAAGTATGGATCCTTAAAATTTTCTCTGATAATTAAATTCAAATTATTCCAGAGGGTCAAAACTAGGACATTACATGAAGATAAATTACTCTCTAAAGCTTTGGCCAATTTCTTTCAGGAAGACGTTTTGTAGTCTTTGAAGTTTTTGCTAAACCATCAAGACCTAAATTTATAC
>ML809468.1:44931-63522 GCA_009831015.1 Picea engelmannii | reverse complement strand
CTCACTTTATCTCTCAAACCATGTAAAAATGCATGAAAGAGTGGGATATTAGAGCATAATCTCCAATGCATAAGTTTGATGATAATAAAAATCATGTTACCTTATTTATAGCTTTCATAAGAATCCCACCCAACTTCAAAAATGTTGTTCCAAACATTAATGCTACAAATGATACATCTCCTTAATCTTGGGGGCTTGAGACGAGGGAGGCGAAAATAGAGCTATGGGGCATTATCAAAATATTTGCAAAGTATCATCACATTGATGTCAATGTTGCTAGAAACAAGAAGAAGAGAGTGAAAGAGTGTGATAGATAAAGATGCATGGAATCGAGAAAAGGGGAATAATTATTTTGGAGAACAAAGGAGTGAGGATTTGATGACGTTATAAATTGAATGAATAGAATCACAATTCTCATTGTTGTGATCCCAATTTTAGATTTTGTGATGTTGACAACGTTCATTTTGTGCAAGTTCATATATAAACTTAATCAAGTACATACAAGTTATAAAACTTCACCAACCTTAATAGAGTTTTTAATCCCAAACATAATCATTAAATAGTTTTATGTGAAACAAAGAAAAACTATGTATTATCTTTATGATGAACTTGAGGAAACTTGTACAAGATTGGTGGATTGTTGAGAGATTTACATTCAATTCTTAGTTATGCATTTTGTTCCCATTATCTATTTTATTAGTGGAGATGCCATGAATTACATATTGAGTGGTTGAGAGGCCCACCAATGTGCTAAAATAATAATCATATTAGATACTAAAGCTATAACCATGTCATGAATTTTAATTGGTAAACACATAGCATTATGAATGCAATCAAATAACCGTGAATCAACATGTTCGATACTATTAGTGAGACGAAATACGTGAACATGAAAAAAGAGAGATGACCTGATTTCCCTGGGTTTGCTCAATGCCTATTGTTTTCTCTTCAAAATTCCCATTCAACAACTTATTTGTAATTAATTTTAATAATAAGCTCCCACCGTCATTACAATTTACATTCATAACCTATGACTAATTGTTTTGTTTTTTTATAGAGGGAAGAGTGGATGCAAAGATAACAAAGGAAATGACATTGTCAATGTCAATTTCCATATTGGCAAGAATTGACGATGCTGATAACACACGAATTCAAATGGAGACTCACAAAGGCAAGGTGTCTAAGCTTTTTTGGGAAGCTTTCATTAAGTGACACATAAAATAGTGCATACACCAATATGGTGGTAGGATATTTATCTAGGTGTGAGCTATGTGATAGATTTAATGTTCTAGAAGGGTACACCATATCACGATATATATAAGAGACAACTAAAATAGAGATGATTTTAATCTTTATATGTCAAAGACAAGTATTGTGTGATGAACCAATGGTCATTGACCAAACAAGCATTGGAAATGATAACATTGATGAGTTATTGAAAATACCTTTCCCTTTAAAGTTTTATGATATTTATTATCCTTTATAAATAACAAACGATTTAAAAAACTTAGACCTTTATATAGGTTTGAACTCCTTTTAAGAAAGAATTCAATTTTGATCGTTGCCTTCTTTCATAATAAAAACGTTAATACTAATAAACAATAAAAACGTTAATACTAATAAACATGATTAATCAATATAACAATTTAGTTTGACTTAAAGATAATATGGCAACTTCTCTTCCCTGTTATAATCGGTTTATGGATAACCATGACCAATCAGCGCAATCGAACTACGGAAATCTACTTTGACAAAGGAAGACACTTTCTCTCCCAGAATTGTGCGTGGTTTATATCAAATCTGTGGGTAGCAGATGAAGCTGATGGTGTGCAGCTCCAATCATCGCCCATTCTTCCTCAGTTCATCCTTTTCTCCGAAGTCTTCTCTCTTCCAAATTATTGCACCTTCACCCGTTTTTAGCAAAACTTATCATCTCATTTCAGGCCAAAAGCTTGGAGGTTTAATCCGAACTTCTAGGAGACCAGGAGCACGAAGAGGAGCATTGAGGGCCATGGCGTCTGATTCATCTGCAACCTTCAAGCCTTTCGGAGTTCTCTTTGTTTGCCTTGGTGAGTACCTTCCATCCAACGATTCAATCAGTGAGTTCGGTATCGGTCCTTGATCGTGATGCTGCTTCCATAACATCTAGCATTATTGTCAGCCACCTAATTGTAGAATATTTCTACACTAAATATCAAAAGCTGAAGCCATGTACAATTGTTTGTATCATGCCTGGCTTCAGCGAACTAAAATTTGTACTTCTATTCAATTCAATTGAAAGAACCAGGTTCTTCAAAGCTTCTATATGCTGAAAAACTCTGATCCATTTTCTCATCTATGCTTCTATGATCCATTTTCTCATCTATGCTTCTATTAGAGCAGATCATAACAAATTGGCTCTTGGGATTTATAATAATCTAATTTTAAGGTCACGACTAAGCCAGACACCAAATTGGTGTATGAGACGGGATCCCTCCGTGCAGTGATTTAACTGCTAAAATCTACGGAGGTGTACAAACCCTACCCCCTCTGGATTTGAACATGTAACCTCCTAGGAGGAAACACATGTTTTTAACCATTAGGCTCACTCAATGATTGTAGAGAGCAAATTTTAGTAATGCCTGAATGCCAACAAACGTCCATAGGACCTAAATTTTTTCTTTCACCCTTTTGAGCGTTTCAAGAAGAAACATGATGTGAGGGTCTGCATCCTTCGGCTTAGGTGCCAGGTTTGAGGGATAGCAATTCTGCTAAAATCGCCTAAGACTTGCACGTGGCCTCACCCCTTTGTGCCATATGGATGGGGCAGCCCACAGTGAACAGCTGAACACTTCGCCAACCTCGCCAGTGAATCAATGTCCTTTGGCTCGTCTCAAGCCATGGTGGGAATGTGGGTGCCTAATAATCAAAGAGTTAAGTTTGAGTTCAGAGTTGTGCTAGCTTAAAAATGAAAAGATATGACTACAATATATATACATCTAATTTAAGGTATACTGAAACCTAGGAGGTACAGTTTCCTGGACATCTGCTGGGATTCAGTACACCGTTGCTTCAGAAATACATGAAATCCACCAATTAGGCCAAATTGAAAGAGGAATCCTCCAAGTTACCAAGATCTCAATCACGAAGAGGAATCCTCCAAGTTGAAAGAGATACAATCCTTTGAAGGAAGATAAGCATTATTTTTTGTTCTTTTCTGTGGAATAGGAATGTAGTTTTAACTAGTTTTATGGGCCAATCCTGCCCATTTGCAAGCTTTTATGCTGGAATCTCCTCTCAGAGGAAAGGCAGATTAATTGAATTCCTCTGGATTCTGGATGGAGACCTAAATACCATTATGGGTATTCATGAAAAGAAGGAGGCCCTAGAGGACCCTTAAGCTCCCTCCTTCAGATTTTCTGAGTAGAAATAACCTGATTGATGTAGAAAAGAAAGGAGGAAATCTTACATGGAAAAACATATGCAGTGATAAGGACTTTATAACAGAAAAGTTGGCCAAATTTCTCGTAGACAATGACTGGCTGGAAGATAACTTCGAAGCAGAGTCCTTCAAGGATTCCTTTCAGATCATTAATCTATTAGCTTATGAATTGGTAAAGGTGCAATTCCTCGCAACTCCCCCTTCAAGTTTGAAGCTGTGTGGTTAACTCATCCATATATTGAGTAGCTTTTAAAAATGGTGGTCTGAAGAGCTGGAGCAGAGAGGAACTGGAATCTTTAAGTTTCGTAAACAACTTCAAAGGCTAAAGGCAAGGCTCAAAGAATGGAATAAGTCTGTGTTTGGGAATATCTTCAGGAAAAAGGAGTCCTTGGAGATGGAAACGGTATTAGTCCAGATTTCATAGAGAAAGAAGGCTTATCTTTGGACTTAGCGGAGAAGGAATATAAACTACTACCCGATTTAGATGATATCTACAATAAAGAACCTATTGGAGACAAAAATTTAGAGTTCAATGGCTTAAGGAAGGGGACTGTAACACAAGTTCTTTTTTCAAGTTCACCAAAAGCCGGAGAAGCCAATTTTTTTTTTAAAGCTTCTATCTGGAAATGGAGGAATGCTAGTGGATTGAGATCAGATCAAGCAAGAGGTTGCTTCCTACCTTAAAGCTTTCCTCTTAGATCTAGGCATTTTAGGCAAGAAAGTCAACACATTCTCTTGACTCAAATTCTACTCAAGACAATGCCCTTTTCTTAAAGCCAATTTAAGAACAAGAATTGGAAGAGGTAGTGTTCTCTGCGAAGAAGGATAAGGCTCCAAGTGCACACTGCTTCCAGGTGGTTTTCTTTTAGAAGATGTGGGAAGTTGTAAAATCAGATCTTTTAGATGCGGTAGAAGAATTCAGGAGATCAAACAAGATTCTTGAAGCTTTAAAATCAACTTTCCTTGCTCTTATTCCAAAGAAAGAGGAAGCATTGGAATCTGCAGCCTTCTGACCAATTTCACTATGCATTAGATTTTTATACAATTATCATAGTTTCCAGTCCGAAGAGATGCTTGAATAAGATCATTTCAGATGAACAAAGAGGTTTTTATAGATGGAAAACATATCTCATACAGTCTAATCATTGGCGAGAGACTTGTGAGTTATGGCACAGGGGGATGGGTCACCTGCATCACAGGGCGTTGCCGATTCTAAGGGAGATTGTCATTGGTCTTCCAGATTTCAGTATTGAGCAGCAGGGGGTGTGCAAAGGGTGTGCGCTTGGCAAGCATGCCAAGGCTGCTTTCCCAACCAGGGAGTCCAGGTCCAAGGAGATTTTGGATCTAATACACTCAGATGTGTGTGGGCCGAATTCAGTAGCATCAGTGTAGGGAGGCATGTATTACATGGCTTTCATTGATGATTACTCTAGGAGGACATGGATCTATTTCATGAAGACTAAGGATGAGGTCTTCAGTAGGTTTCTGGAGTTCAAGACTCTTGTGGAGAACTCGACAGGAAAGAAGATCAAGGTTTTGAGGTCAGACAATGGGGGTGAGTACACCTTTAATGATTTCAAGGATTTGTGCAAGGAGGCAGGGAATAAGAAGGAGCTGACAGTTTCATACAACCCACAACAGAATGGGGTCGCAGAAAGAAAAAATCAGTCCATCATAGGGGCTGCCAAGGCTATGATTCATGACTAGGATCTGCCCTTGTTTCTTTGGGCAGAGGCATGTAATACATCAGTCTGTTGATGTTTTGGTAGCAGGGAGAGGTATTCCCTCTTGGACAACCTTTCTTAGAGAAGAAGAAGATTCCAGAAGTCAAAGGAAGACCATTGAACAATTGAAGAACACCCGGAAGAGAAGTCATCCCACAGGAAAAGATAAAGGGGAAATACAATTTCCCAGAAGAGAAATCGGCCCACAGGAAAAGATATAGGCGAAATAGAAGTTCCTAGAAGAGAAGTCGGCCCCAACTAAAGTGACTTAAAGACTATAAATAAGGTGACATCTTTCTCATTTCGTTCACTCACTCACTCAACTATTTCACTCAAGAAGGAGGTGCAAGTCTGAGGCAAGGAGAAGACACAGCTACTGCAACATCTGGGGTTCTTGGTTATTCTTGGTGGTTTCTCTTGTGCATTATCTCTGGGAGAGGTGCGCTAGCCTTGTGTGGTGCTACAGCTGTAGTTGTCTAACCTTGCTAGGGTTTGACAAGGAGAAAGAGATAAGTTATTGTATCAAGGTTTCTTCATGATCAGTTTTGCTCTTGTGAAGAAGAGCTTGTTCATGGTTGAATTGTATTATCAGAAATAATCTATCTAAGAAAGGTTGGTTGGGTTTTCCCAGGATAAATCTTTGTGTCTGCTCGTGCTTGTTTTATGTTGCTTATAGTTTTAGTATATGGTTGCTAAATGTAAAAGAAAATCTAAATGTTCTGGTAAATCTCTTGCTCTGGAAATTTAAGAAAATCTAACATGGTATTAGAGCTGGTTCCCTTCGGAACAATCTAACCACTGGAAGGAAGATCACACTTTGGATTTGCTGTAACACCTTGCCGTCGCACAGTGTTCTTTTTTGTCAAGCTCATTGGGCACTCTTTCCAAAGTCGTTGGTACTAACTCCACTTCAGAGAAACTCGCCTAACCCTAGTGCACATTTTGAAACCCTAGCGTTGACCTTTCAAGGAGGTTGAAATTTTGAGATTTTTCAGGCCTAGGGTTTCTACCAACGAAAATGATTACCGGTATGAGAGTTGAGGATAGGTTGGATGGAGCAGAAAACTTCAGATTGTGGAAGCATAGAATACTACTCATTTTAGAAGAGAAGGAGCTCTTGGATCATGTCAAGCAAGTTCTCCCAGAACCAGAAGAAGAAGATGCCAAGGCGAAGTACAAGAAGAATGAGGTCAAGGCCAAGAGGATCTTGACAAATTCAATCAAGGACCACTTGATTCCCAATGTATCAGAATTGAAGACACCAAAGGAGATGTTTGATGCCTTATCAAGATTATATGATAGCAAGAATACAAGGAGGAAGCTAACCCTAAGGAATCAACTCAGAAATGTGATGATGGACAAGTCAGATACATTTTCCACCTACTTCATGAGAATTTCGCAAATCAAGAATCAACTAGCAGCTATTGGAGATTTAGTGGATGATGCAGAGCTTGTGACTACAACTCTTAATGGCTTTCCTTCTTCTTGGGACGCATTTGTTCAGGGAATTTGTGCAAGAACTAAATTACCCAAATTTGACAAGCTATGGACATACTATACCCAAGAAGATTCAAGATTGATATCCAAGTCTCAGAAAACCAATGATGAAGAGAACCAAGCTCTTGCTACTCATGTGAAGAAAAGGAAAGAAAGGAGAAATACCAGTTCGAAGAAAACTAGAAGATCAGTTCCAAACCACAAGAAGGATGTATCTAAAATTAGATGTTTCACTTGTAAGAAGTTGGGACATTTTTCCTATCAATGTCCTCAATGTTAAAATATGAGTTTGATTTCTGGTTGTAGGTTTCTTTTACTTCTGAATGTACTTTTAACTTAGATTCTTGATGCATAATCAAAACTGAACAGTAAAAACCATAGAGAATAACCAACATGTATTTTCACACCATACGTACCCTGGGGAAACCCTATACAGGGAGAAAACCCCCAGCAAACAAACTTCATTTATTGCAAAGATAATGTATGACCACTTACAAAATATCCACCATGAAAACTCTGCTCTTAAAGAGCTTGCCAATGACTCTAACTTGACTGTAGACTATTGAGAGACTATGCTGTTATAAGCTCCTGTTCTAGACCAGCATTGAAGGTGTAACTCGCTTCTTGGACTGATATGCTGCCCTTTAATGGACTGATACTGCTGCCTGTTATTGGACTGATACACAGCCCTAAAATGGACTGATACTGTGCCCTATTATTGGACTGATACACAACCCTAAAATGGACTGATATTAGCTGCTGTTATGGACTGTTATAAGCCTCTTTTCTGGACTGATATACAGGCTCTTTGCTGGACTGATGTACAGGCCCTTTGCTGGACTGAATCGCTGGTACCCTTAGAATGAAACGTAGTCACTCACTCCTTACCCACACACTGCAATACGATGTGTAGATAATGAGGGTCGACTGCTGTCTTTAAAGGAGGAAGAGAGGGCTCGAAATAGAAGCTTGAATGCATGCCTGTCATAACTCAGCTTTACACTTGAGTTCAAATTTAGAACTTGACTTTACACTTCAGTTACAACTCGACCTTGACATGGCACTGCATGTTATGCCAACTCAACAAGTGACTCGACCTTGACTATGCATGCGAACTCCTCAGCATGCACATGACATACATGCATGCAAATTGACATGCATGCATGCAACTTGTCATGCATGCAACTCGACATCATGCATGCAACATGCAACTCAACATGCAACATGCAACATGCATGCATGCGACATGCAACATGCAACATGCATGCATGCGACATGCAACATACTTGACAACTTCAACTTTGACCTAGACATGCAATTTTGACTTTTRCAACTTGACTCTTTGCATGGCAATTCAAATTTCTTCATGGTGGATGGTGTTACACGTGCCAATGCACTAGATCAATACATTTACATCATTTGCAATATCACGAAGATTGTTTGTTTCTAGCTCATAGGAATTTTATGTTCAACCTAACTTTTGCTCATGGCTCACAAGGCTTGACTAGGTTCACAGAGGTTGTACGTTCCCTCTGAATTTTGCACTAGTTTGCCTATGCTCATAGAGGTTGTACGTTCCCCCTAACTTTTGCACTAGATTGTCTATGCTTACAAAGGTTGTACGTCCCCCCTGACTTTTGCATTAGACTTACATCTTGACTTTTGTCTTAGACTTACAAGGCTTCTACCTTTGCCTTGGCTTGACTCACGAGATGATATAGCATCTCGTTCGTCTTGACTTTTGGTTTGACTCACAAAGGTTGTAAGTTCCCCCTGGCTTTTGTCAATACCTCACAAGACTGGTTGATTCTCCAAATCTCCCTGGCTGGCCTCAGGGTGGCCCATATGGCCTCTCATTGGAGAATGACTGTCGATGCTACCAAATTTAACACTCAAGGGAAAGGAAAGAGAAAACATCATGCACATGCAACATATATGGAAGAGTCCACATCTCAGAAAAGGACAAAGGAATCAAAAGATGAAGAATATGTCTTTGTCTCAACTCTCATAGGTACTATCACTTAAGGAAGTGATATTTGGCTAGTAGACAGTGGTGCTTCCAAGCACATGACCAGGTTCAAAAGTTCTCTTACAAAATTGATGGAGAAGTGTTCATCCCTTCAGGTAGAACTTGGGGATGATTCCAAGCATGCAGTCAGAGGAGTAGGAGAAGCCTCCTACCAACTTGATTCAGGTAATTCTATTTCAATAAAAGATGTTTTGTTTGTACAAGGCTTAAAGAAGAATCTTCTTTCTATTTCTGCTTTAGAAGATAAAGGCTTCAGGGTAGCTTTTGTGGATGGCCAAGTCCTTCTATGGCCCAAGAGTTCAAGTATAGAATCAACTACTGTGATTGGTATTTGAGAGGGAGGATTGTATAAATTGAAGGGACACCCAGAACAAGCCCTTGTACACAATAGTGTTAGCTCTAGTGAGCTATGGCACCGAAGACTTGCTTACCTAAATTACAGAGCCTTACCAGTTTTGAGTAAGATGGTTACATGTCTACCAAATATGCAGGTAGAGCATGATGGGGTATGCAAAGGATGCACACTTGGCAAGAATGCCAAGGGAAGCTTTTCAAGCAGTGACATCATATCCAAAGGGATCTTGGACATCATACATTTAGATGTATGCGGACAGATGACGGTGCCATCTCTAGGTAACTTTTTGTACTATGTCATTTTTATTGATGATTACTCACTTAAGACATGGATCTATTTCTTGAAAGTGAAAGATGAAGTTTTTAACAAGTTTCAAGAATTCAAGGCTTTATTAGGAAATCTCTCTGGAAGAAAGATTAAAATCTCGAGCTCAGATAATGGAGGTGAATACACCTCAAATGAATTCAAAGAATTTTGCAAAGAAGATGGGATTAAGAGGGAGTTGACGAGAACAAATCGATTGTAGAAGCGGCTAAAGCGATGATCCATGACCAGAATTTACCCATGCATCTATGGGAAGAAGCATCTAGTACAACCGTATATGTCCAGAATAGAAGTCCTCATAAGATATTGGGGAACAAGACACCAGAAGAAGTATTCACTGAAAATAAACCAGAAGTCAACCACTTGAGAATATTTGGCTGTCTAGTGTACATACATGTTCCCAAGGAAAAGAGAACGAAGTTGGAGCCTTCAGGAAAGAAGGGCAACTTCGTTAGATACTGTGAGACTTTGAAGGCTTACAGAATATACATCCCCGGACAGAGACAGATTGAGATTAGAAGGGATGTTACATTTGATGAAGAAGCAACCTTCAGGCAATCTAGGGAGTCTCACATGGACGAGGACAGAGAGGAGCAAGAGTTTTCAAGGGATGCAGTAATGATTGACTCTACTCCAGAAGAACACATTCCAGAAGATCAGAATGAGACAGTAGAGTTAGAGATACCTGTATATCCACCCAAAGAAGTTACAGTTACCAGGAAGAGACCAACATGTCTCCGAAACACTTTACAAGAAGCTGAAGGACATGTAGCTCTCAGAGTCTCTTTCAGAGAGAGAAAGAGACCACACAATTTTTCCAACTATGTGGCGCTGATGAGTAAAATCATTGATTCAAAACCTTCCACTTATGAGGAAGCTGCTAAGTAGCAAGTGTGGAAGGATGTCATGATGGAAGAGTATCAATCCATCATGAAGAATGATGTGTGGGAAGTGGTTCCGAGATCTGAAGGGAAGTCAGTAGTGACTTCCAAGTGGATCTACAAGAACAAGCATACTGCAGATGGTAGCATAGAGAAGTACACAACGAGATTTGTGGCTAAAGGATTCTCCTAGAAAGAGGGAGAAGATTATGACGAGACATTTTCTCCAGTAGCAAAGTACACTTCTATCAGATCTATTATTGCTATTGCTTCCGTTATGGGATGGAAATTACACCAGATGGATGTCAAGACTGCTTTCTTGAATGGTGTAATTGAAGAAGAAGTGTACATAGAGTAGCCACGAGGTTTTGTAATCCATGGGAAGTAGTCCCATGTTTGCAAATTGAAGAAAGCTTTGTACGGGCTTAAGCAAGCACCCAGGGCATGGTATGCCAGAATAGATAGTTATCTGATGAGCTTGGGGTTTACCAAGAGTGATGCAGATCCCAACCTTTACTACAAGGTTGAAGATGGTTGCCCATTGATCTTGGTACTATATGTGGATGACCTGTTTCTTATAGGGGATGAGAAGCTCATAGATGGGTGCAAGAGGGAGCTCACTTTAGAGTTCGAAATGAAGGATCTGGGTTTGATGCACTATTTCTTGGGATTAGAGGTGTGGTAGAGGCCAGATGAGATTTTCCTTAGCCAAGGAAAATATACAATTGAGATCCTGCAGAGATTCGGGATGATGGACTGCAAGTCCATGGCCGCACCTATGGTTACGAATTTGAAGCTCTTGAGTGATTCATCTTCATATTTGGTTGATCCCACGATGTACAGACAATTGATTGGATCCTTGATGTACCTGGTTAACACCAGGCCGGATATATGCTTTGTGGTGAACACATTGAGTCAGTACATGGTTGAGCCTAGACATGTACATTGGATAGCAACAAAGCATGTGTTGAGGTACCTACATGGTACTGTTGGATATGGACTCAGATATGTCTCGGATGGTGCGGTAAAATTGCAAGGTTATACAAACTTTGACTGGCAAGGAGTGTAGTGGACCGGAAAAGCACATAAGGATGTTGCTTCAGTTTGGGATCAGGTATGATCTCATGGTTAAGCAGAAAACATATGTTAGTGGCACTCAGTACAACAGAGGCAAAATATATAGCATCCAGTGTTGCAAGTCGTGAAGCAGTGTGGCTTCGGAAGTTGCTTGTAGGATTATTTGATCTAGAGTTGGAGCCAACCTTGACATATTGTGATAATCAAAGTTGTGTGAAGCTTTCAGATAATCCGGTATTTCATGACAAGTCAAAGCATATAGAGATCAAATACCATTATATCTGAGACATGGTGCAGAGAGGAGTAGTGGAGCTCCGGTAGATATCCACAAAAGAGAAGACAACGAACATTCTCACCAAGCCTCTGTCTAGGGTGAAGTATGAGCACTTCAGAGACAAGCTTGGCGTGATGCAGAATGTCCACCCTTATTGAGAGGGAGATGTGATGTTTCTCCTCCAACGGGCTCTCCCTTTGGCCAAGGGTTTCCCTAATCAGTCATGTGAAGTGATTGAGGCAGTAAAATGTAGCATGGTACAAGTCTTGCCTACGTCATGTGAAGTGGCTAGGTGTGAATGGGACTTGTAGCGTGTTCTTGCCTACGCCATGTGAAGTGGCTAGGTGTGAATGGGACCATGGCATAGCCTTAGGGCTATGGTAGTAGTCTTGCCCATACCATGTGAAGTGGATGGGTGTGATTGGGACTACCAGGAGAGGAGAAACATCATAGGTAGTCGTAAGACTATGGTGGCGTAGTCGTGAGACTATGGTGGTAGTCTTGTATTACTGGATGATCATAGCGTAGTCGTAAGACTATGGAGGCATAGCCGTGAGACTATGGCGGTAGTCTTGTACTATTGGATGCTCATAACGTAGTTGTGAGACTATGGTGGTAGCCTTGGGGCTACTAGATGCTTGCAACATAGTCATGAGATTATGGTGGTAGTCTTGCCCATGCCATGTGAAATGGATGGGTGTGATTGGGACTACTAGAAGAAAACATCTTGGAAGAATACCTCCCTAGCTAAGAGGTAGTGTTGATGTTTTGGTAGCAGCGGGAGTTATTCCCTCTTGGAAAACCTTTCTTAGAGAAGAAGAAGATTCCAGAAGTCAAAGGAAGACCATTGAACAATTGAAGAACACCCCGGAAGAGAAGTTAGCCCATAGGAAAAGATAAAGGGGAAATAGAATTTCCCAAAAGAGAAGTCGACCCACAGGAAAAGATAAAGGGGAAATAGAATTTCCCATAAGAGAAGTCGGGCCACAGGAAAAGATAAAGGGGAAATAGAATTTCCCAGAAGAGAAGTCGACTCCAGCTAAAGTAAATTAAAGACTATAAATAAGGTGACGTCTTGCTCATTTTGTTCACTCACTCACTCAACTATCTCACTCAAGAAGGAGGTGCAAGTCTGAGGCAAGGAGAAGATGCAGCTACTGCAACATCTGGGGTTCTTGGTTATTCTTGGTGGTTTCTCTTGTGCACTATCTCTGGGAGAGGTGCGCTAGCCTTGTGTGGTGTTGCAGTTGCAGTTGTCTAACCTTACTAGGGTTTGACAAGGAGAAATAGATAAGTTATTGTATCAGGGTTTCTTCATTATCAGTTTTTCTCTTGTGAAGAAGAGCTTGTTCATGGTTGGATTGTATTATCAGAAATAATCTATCTAAGAAAGGTTGGCTGGGTTTTTCCCCAGGTTTGGGGTTTTCCTAGGATAAATCTTTGTGTTTCCTTGTGCTTGTTTTATGCTGCTTATAGTTTCAGTATATGGTTGCTAAATGTAAAAGAAGATCTAAATGTTCTAGTAAATCTATTGCTTTGAAAATTTAAGAAAATCTAACACAGTCTAAACTCAGAACAAGAGTCCTTACAAGATCTTCGAGGATAAGACTCCAATAGAAGCATTAACTGGGGCAAAGCCAGAGGTAGGGTATTTACGCATCTTTGGTTGTCCAATCTACATCCATGAATCTCAGGAGAAGAGGACAAAGGATATTTTTGTGGGATACAACGAGACTTCAGAGACTTACAAGATTTTCATTCCAGCACAGCGGAGTACTGTGGTGAGTCGAGATGTGAAGTTCAAGGAGGACTTTGCATCCAGGAAGTCGCATGAGACCCTACCAGTGACAGAGGACGAGGAGCAGGAAGCTTCGAAGGTTGAGTCTAGATCATCATCAGCTTATGGTGTAGGAAATCAACTTTTAGGTGAGGAGGAGGAGAGATCAACTCCTTCTAGTTTTGTCAGGAGACCTTGATGGTTCATGCAGACATTGAGGGATGCTAAGGAGCATATTGAGGTTCCTAGTAGTACATTCAGGGAGAGAAGGCCTCCGAAGAAGTTTCCAAACTATATGGTGCTAATGAGTAGCATCCTTGATTCCGAGTCTTCCATTGTTCAGGAAGCAGCGGACTAGCAGGTTTGGAGGAATGCCATGATGGAGGATGATGTGTGGGACATTGTGCCAAGATCGAAGGGACTACCAGTTCCAGGTGGCTCTTCAAGAAGTTCCTTCCTCGCTAAGAGGGAGTGTTGATGTTTTAGCATAGGATAGGAACTTCCATACAGGTCTAGTGTCAGACGTGTGGAAGTCGTCCAAAACTCCTTTCAGACCTTTGTAATTCACTTTAATTAAAGTGAAGAGATTTTTATTAATTGAGTGATTAATCTAATAAAATGTAAACTATTTACATTAGTGAATTAGATGAATTTTGACTGTTAATATGGACTTAATCTCAACCGTCAATCTCATTGATAGATTAGGGTTTTGGAGATTTAGTCATCAATGGTTATGTTAGATTCGGTCAAAACTCAATATTATAAAAGGAAGGCGAAGTGAAAGGAGAATACACAAGACATAGAGAGTCAGTGACTCACAAAGTGTTTGATACACAAAGAGAGCAAAGAAGGATTTTTGCTTAGTCCGAAGTAGGAGAGAATAAGCAGTGCAACAAGAGGAAAAATAATTTAGTAGCCAATTTTTTTGTGGAGGCCATACCATCAACTAGAGGCCATACAAATTTTCTGGAGGGCTATACAGCCAAGGACAGGCTGTACAACAATTGATCAGGGCCACAACAGGTAGCTTTATAGCTGTGGGCAGGATGTACAATTGTGGGCAACAGATCGACACAGAGGGTTTTCTTCAGCAGGGCTAGAACGACCAGGCTTTTTTTCGTTGTAATTTATTTCTTTTCTCAATGGGCTATTTTCCCAATTAGGGAGTCCTTGTAAGCTTGGAGTAATTAATGAAAAGTTGATCTTTGAAGGGTTGAAATTTCCGTGTATGGAAATTGGTGCTTCTGCTGTATTTTAAATCCATGTAGTTAAATTTTAAGTTAGTGCATTTTATTCTATGTTCAGAAATATTATTTTCTACAAGATTTTCTTGAGAGCATAAGGAAATAATTTGTCTAGGTACTGGAATAGAGATTTCAATAGTTTGAAGAGGATATCTAATGTGAATTGCTTATGTGGCTTCTGTATTAAGCGATGGCCTACTTTGTATGTTTCTAAGGACTCTTGAACCTTGTGATTGTTGGTCTTACTTGATTCTATGGCTTTGACTAACTTAGGTGCACATGACATGGTCCTTTGGAGGACGTCCCTGTGCTTTCACCCAGGACGTTGTGCATTTTATACAATACATGGCACGTGTGATGCAAAGCGTTGGGTCACATGATGACTTGACACATTCAAACATACCCTCTCACACCTCCTGAACCCTGAACAATGGACATATGAGCCTTCATTTTGAAGATATGGTCATATTGGTTGATAGATGGGCAGGAAGCCCACACTTTTGGGCAGTGTACCCACAACATGGTAACACTTGGTTTGAGGATGTTGCACTTGGAGATGATAGGGCACCCCTTGGAGAGGTGATGGGCCCTCTTTTCACCTTGGACGTTGAGTATTTTGAGGATGACGTCACACGTATGATGATCATGATGATGGTGGGGCCAACCCATCATCAGGGCATCCTTGGTTGTTGATTTGGGGCACTTCACATGACCTTTTGATGAGGATACATGACACTTCACCTTGCTTGCACCACTTGATGATGAGACATGGCCTTTGGAGGCCTCCTACACCCTCTTAGGGCATGACATCACACACACGTGTGACCCTGGAGGGCATTTGAGGTGTATTAGCATGTTTGTCTATTGTATGAGGCTACTTGAGTGGTTGGCCTAGATCTATCTCACCTGTATCATTGCATTTTTGTATTTTGAGGGGCTTTGAGGGGATTTAGCGCTAGGGTTGCCTCATATAAAGAGGCTAGTTCTACCTCCTAGCCAAATCATAACTCACCACTTGTGATTCATCACTACTACTTGTCTTCTCTCTCTCTCTCTCTCTATTTTCTCTATGGAGCTCTTGTGTGCACTTTTGGAGTGATTTTGGTGGATGCATTATCTTGTTATGGTGGATTCTTCATGAGCTAGGGTTTCCTCGTGCATAGCAAATTTGACTAGTAAGTGATTTTCAAGTTTTAAGTGTTATTTCTTGGTATACTTTGGTGATGCTCTATTAGAGAGGTAGTAGTTGCATGTTATCATTGTTTTCCTTGAATAATTGTGAAACCCTAAGGAAGGATTCAAATTGGTTATCCCCTTCCTTTGTTGCATCTACCTTAATTTGTTGAAGCATACAAGGATAAGACTAGGGATTGTGAGAGGACATCCCCTAACCTTGTCTTTGAGGTTAAAACCTAGGGTTTATGAGAGGATAAGCTTTAGGGTTTAGCTTAATTCCATCCAATATTCTTGCTAGATGCTAGAAAAGAAGTGGGACGACACCTAGGGTATATAAGAGGATAAACTTTAGGTTCTGTTCCTTCGAGGTTTGACCTAGGTTTATGAGGGGATAATCCTAGGGTTCCAAACCTTCACATCTTCTCTTGCATTTAGCTCCTTTATAAGTGTTACATTGACTCCATTTGCCCAAAGAAGAAGAAAACGACACTAGTCTCTATGTTTGCAAGTGATGATTAAAACCCTAGCTTAGCTTAAACACTCTCCCTCTCAAAACAACTGGGTAACTTAGGTGTCTAACCTCACTCTCATGCTCATCCTAACTCAATGCCTGGCATAATAAGTTATTTATTTGCTACTGTTATGAATGATTGCTTCAGCCACTAGGGCTTGAGCAAATTGCATCTAATCGACTAGTTCTAACAGTAACTCTAGCGTATAATCATTGTCTAACTCCTTGGCAAGATTCTACTTGATATTGGGCATAATCTTCATGGTTATATTGCTAGATTAAAGCAAGTTTCCTTGCTGCTGTCATAAAAGGTTTGTTGCAGCCATTAGGGCTAAGCCATATTGCTGATAACTTACTTAATATCGTGGTTAAATAAGTCTGAAATTATTGTTTGACACTTGGATCTTATTCTATTTATTAAGAGCCATATTTTGAGAATTTATGTGCTATTTTAAAGAGCTGATTTCTTGCTGCTGTTACAAAATATACTTTGCTGGTATAACATTGTCTATTGCTGCAATTTCATTAGAACAATTCTTTTCACTTGATATTTAGTGTTCTGGGGATTATTTTCACATTGATTAGACTTGATAGGTGTTGGGAAACATTGAATACTTGACATATAACCCATTGATCAATTATCTCGTCTTGACTTTGTCTTTTCCCTTGGCCTTGTTAGGGGCCTAACCACCCTAACCCCTCGGGTAGATAGAATAATATGTTTTCTATGTGTTGCCGTCCTTATACACACTTGCAAATGTGAGCTAAGTCCGACTCACTTAGTGTTTTCTTGGAGGCACAATGCCTAGGTTCATAGCCCACGCTGTCACTTTGACCGGAACCTCTTCCGTCTAGGCTTACTCCTAGGGAAGCCAAAGGGGGTAGACCTTAGTTACTAGATGTGTTAGAGTTAGGTTCTAGGAGTTAATTTTAATTTGTTAAGGTTAGAAGGGATTCTAATCCTAAGATGCTAAGGCAACCATGCAAGATGCAAGGGTTAGCATGTGAAGCAAGCCTTTTCCCTAGGTCAACTAAGACTAGTGCCTAGAAATTGGGCAAGGGGCCAACTATGTTCAAGGGTGTTTCTTTACAAAAGATTACAAATTACTTACAAGTTTACAACAGAATGAATTAAATCAATGAGCAATATCATGTACAATTACTTACAATAAAGAATGCTAGGATACAAATTATACAAAACAAACTAACCACGTTTATCTTCTATGTGTGCAGGATACAAAAGACTAAAGCATTAAATCATATCACCACATATATGAGATCGTCATCAACACATTACTTCATCAATAAATTCCAAAGATTTAGAAGAGTCAAGCACAACTGTTATGAAGATTATTGAAGATCCCTCTTAATTATTAAACCCCCCAAGTATTCTATTAGGTTTGGTCTAGGGTTTAATTCTTAGGCTTTTCATAAGATTTATAAGTTTTAATTAGCTTTCACCTAAGCCTCCTCCTCTTGTTGCCAAATAACTGCTGGACACTCAAGATAGTATGGCAACGAGGCCAACCCTAGCAGAACCAGTCAACCCAAAACAAGAGTACTTCCCGGAGAGGACACACACCTGGTGCGCCACGGGGCAGTCCCCTGCCACTACCCTCCGCTGTTTTCCTCAAGCCCCGTTTTAGATGGTGAAGATGGTGGTTTAAGGTACCCTGAAGTAGTCTATTAAGTATATAAGTTGATTAGGTAGACTTTTAGGTGATTTTTAGAGTGTTTAGAAGATTTTAAAGCACTTTTTAGGTGCAATTTAGTGATATGGCCGAAACTGTTATTAACTTTATTAGTGTGTTGTCTTAAGCTTAAACAATTGAGTATATCAACACATGTAAAGCAAATAAAGAGATGGCTGTAAAAGTAAAGATACTATCACATGCACAACAAATAGTTTGCTATGAAACAAGATATGTATGGCAAGAACAACTTGCCTTAAAGAGATAAAAGAAAATTTAAAGTGTTTGCCTACTTAACCATTCAACATTCAAGCCCAAGTAAATGGCTTCCAATAGATATAAACAATATAGAGAAAGAACCAATTACTTGTTAAGCACTTAAGATGTATGAAGCACTAAGAATTGAACCATGTGCATAAGAAAGAAATAAGAAGCTTGAAATGAAACTAAGCAAGATCTAGTTAGAATATTTAGGTGTGTTGCCCAATAGGCTTAAGATAATGATATAGATCTAGAACATAAGCATTTAAAACATTAAACCATTAGATCACATCACATCACATCATATCATAAAGCATCAACACTTAGCCTTACCTATTTGGGGTATTCC
>ML809467.1:373463-386587 GCA_009831015.1 Picea engelmannii | reverse complement strand
TTCAACATTTCTTGCCACCTTAAATGCATTCTCCAATGATTTGGGTTCCCAAAGGCGAACCTCATGTTGAATGTTATCCTTTAAAGTTCCTATGAATACAACAATCAAGTGCTCATCTAGAATATCGATTACCTTTATATTCAATCTTTGGAAGTTCTCAATGTGCTCGGTAACTTAACCCTTTTGCTTGAGATTTATCAATTGGCTAAAGAAGGTATTGCTCTTTGTATCCTCATAGTGTGCTATCATTTCTTCTGTGAAAATTATCCAAGTGACGAGTGATTTGCGAGAAAAAATCCATTGATACCATACAAATTGATTAGGTTCTAAATATAAATAAGCAATTCGTACCTTTTGTGTATGTGGCACATTATGGAGATCAAAGAATTGCTCCATCTGAAGTATCCATGTGATTGGGTCCTTTCCATCAAACTTCCTCATATCAATCTTAGGAATGTGGTTGGTATTCAAACCAAAGTTGGAGTTTCTCCATTCTTGATTCACCTTCCTTGTGTCCTCATCATGAGTTTCATGGGATGCATTTTCACTTTCAGGTGTCTTCTTTGGTATGAAAATTTTCAATACTTCCATGATCTCCCCTTTTAAACCATCCATCTTCGTATCCAACTTAGCTTCCATTGAATCCATCTTATTTTGTAGTTCATTTATGTCCCTACGCATTTCTTCACCTTCATCAAGAGTCCAAGTAGGATTTTCTGGAGGCTTATATGGTGTAGAAGTTCCCTTTTTGGGTGGCATGTTGGCCAAGTATCACTTTTGAACCTTGATTTTGAGGTGGTTCTGCTAGTCAATATTTCTTTTGTTGTATCTCCCAAGTTTCGACCCTTCTGGGTATGAAACTTTCTTTTATGTAGTTCTCTGATATTGCTTCTCTGCAATGCCATAGGTCTGATCAAAATTGGATGTGCCAAGTGGAATTTATGGTAACTTCCCCGCAACTTGCTGATTTTTGGCCTTTCCGGGAGATCTCACTTGTATAGCATGCCTCGTACAAAATAATTGACATACAATTCTAAAACTCACACCAGAAATACTACAGGATGTTCGCGATCCAATGAAACTAGTCCCACTTAATTTGGATACTCTAGGAAGAAGTTATGATTGTTTTATCTGGAACACCTTCTTGAGATTAGTCAGTAGGACTAGTCAGATACCCTATCTTACATAGGGTGTATATACAAATTTAAGATTACCCATAAGCTAAACGTTTTACCAGAAATACCTTACTAACTTCGGTAAATAGACTCCAGAGTTGAGGGTCTGAAACGTTACAAAAAAGGTTTTATAGCGAAAATTCCGCAATGACTCAGTTCAGGATGATTCTAGAACCCTATCTTGTCCAGGCGGTATATTTGAAAGTATAAGGCCTCGAGAGATAAATTTGGGACCCAACGTACCTTGATCCATCTACTAAATATCCTCCAAGCCGTTCCTTCTGAAACATTGTAGAAAAAAAGTTATAGCGAAAATGCTAAGGTGTCTCAGATGTAGCAGCAAAACCCCAAGACCTTGAGCTTTGATACCATATGTTAAGAACCAAATATCAATATAGCATAGAAAAACCTCATAAAAAGTACTCAATGCCTTGAAAAAGATATAATTTCAGATAATAAGCTGCTTCAAGGGGGCAACCTCCTTTTACCCCACTTAAATGTTCAAGTACAAGATGATTCAAAATGAAAATGTCTCCTTGGTATATATAGGAGACTAAGAGGTATAATTACAACTAATGGTCTAAAGTTGAGATAAATAAAATAACATTACTAATATAATATGCCCCAATTTAGGGGTAATGAGCCAATATTAGGGCTTAACAGATTTAATCTGGATAGCAAATTGCATGATGTGACTATTTAGTAGTCATATTATTTTTCATGTTTTTCAAAGCATGAAAATGCATATTGTATGAGTTAACTTTAGTCTATTCATCATTATATGATTTTATGCTTTTCTTATATTTTTTTATGATATGTTTCATCATTCCTGGTTATTATAATCCTTGTGGCTCATTAAACATAAAACAAGTATCTTTATGTTCTGAGTTTATGTTGAATGTTATAATTTTTTATATCATTTGTAGAAGATTGGACTTGCTTCCATCTCTAAATTTTGAATCATATAAAGCCACATGAAAAATATTTGTCTTTCTATTTCTTACAGATTTCTTTCAAAACATTAAAATTGCTTGAATTTCTTCAGGTAATATCGTAAATATATCCTTTTCTCCCATGTAAAGTGCTTTCCATAGATTTCTTCTTGGAAAACAAGTTATTGGAGCATCCCTACAAAGAAAGATAAATAGTTTAGTCCTTTACTTTATTGCTGATCAACAATAGGTTAGTTATATTTTATGAGTTGATTTATTTTTGAATGAATAATGATTAAACAATTCAATTTTAAATGCTTTGATCATTTCAGTTATATCATCATAAATTGTATTCATTCATTTGGTTGTTTGTGTGATTAATCAGTTTTACAATAGTTTTTTTATCCACATGTGTTACTCAAACTCTGTGTTAGTATTATAAATTTCATTTTCATAAGGATTTACAAAAACCTTGTATATGTACATAAATATTGTATATTATATAAATAAGACTGTGTCCTATTTATATATTAATAGATAGATATATTAGCAAATGTACTTAGTGGGTTTATATAGATAAATAGTCTTTTACTTTCTTAGTTTACCTTAGTGTTTTGATCGGCTAACAAAGCCGTAAAACCCATTGGGGTAGGTTAATTTCAACGTCTTAGGTTAATTAGACAAACTCAGACTAGATATTCCCTTCTCGTTGAAGTTGTTTCATAAACACCTGTCAACAAATGGCACTATAAGGAGGGCATGGAAGTCATTAATGGAACAAGGAAGTAGAAATACTCCCCCAAATAATCGTTCTCCTGTCATGACACACATTCATTTAGACCCTACCGTTATACCTGATCCAGCCACTACGTCAGAAGCCACACCTGAGATTCTCGTTGAACCCGTGACACTGATTCCTCAAGGAATTGATGTAAAATATTTTTTTCATAATTACCACCAATCAATAATAATAACCCAAGGTACATTGTCCATACTTAGACAATTTGGTGAAAAATTAAATCAACTCCTTGATTTTTCCATTCAACAAGAATATCCTTTTAGTGCTGGTTTTCCCAATCACACATTACATGATATGATTACCAATCCTTTCAAAGCACTGATCCAAGGTGCTGGAGGATATGGACTTCCTCCTTCCCCACCTGGGCCTTGTCCTCCCTCTTCAAGAGGAGAATCCTTTGACGAAGAAAATTCTTTTTTTGGGAAATCTCAAAATCCACACACACCAACCCCCATGGCGAACCATAACAATCCTGCCAGACCTTGGATTGATCAACATTCCTTGGAGGTACTCGGACCTCAATATCCTTTACCCAAAAATCCCCAAAAATGGTTACCCAAGTATGACCTCGATTCAAAGCAATCAGTTGAGGATCATATTAAAAAATTCATGTTATCTTTTAGGCTTCGAAATGTCAAACACAAAGATTTCGTGCATAGGATGTTCCCTTACACCTTTGAAGGAAATTCCTCCATGTGGTATTTTGCACAACAACCCCAAACTATTGTTTCATGGGACAGGTTTGAGACCATTTTCTTAGAAAAGTCTAGGGATGAAAAATCCCCAGAAGTTTTGGTGATGGAATTTTCCAACATGAAAATGAATTCGAAGGAAAAATTCAAGGATTTCAATTAGAGATTCCTTACACTTAAAAATAAAATCCCCACAGAATCAATGTCTACTAAAACATTGAGTGTTGCGTACTATGCTAAAGATCTACACCATAACATAGTTATATGGGTTAAGAGGTCTAAGAAAAACATGTTACTATAATCTTTTGAGGAGGCAATCCTCATTGAAAATGATATTTTTAGTTTAAAGTATAATTTAAATTTGTAATATGAATCAACTTCCTCTTCTAAAAAGAAGATAAAAATCATTACAAGACCTCCCCCAAACAAAAAAGAACAAGAAACCTTAGATTTGGAGGGTTTACAGAAACCCTTTCAAAAGTTATCTAATCAGGTCATAGGATTGAAAATATCTGTAGAAGAAGGATCTTCAAGTAAATGGAATTATAGACCACATTTTAGTAGAACTATTCCCCCCATCAGGTCAAATCTAACTGCAGAAGGTCTGAATTTTGAAGGATTACAACATGTTATACACACCATGTTAGATGGGATTGATATTTCTATTGTTGTCCCACCTAAAAACCAAAACGATGAAGGTGAATAAGAAACACATGATGAGGAAGACTCATCTCCCCCAATTTTCAAACATCTTTCCGACAGTATTTTCCAAGCTAATTTTGAAACTACACATAAAAAAAACACACCCATATAATACTTGTAGTAAAGTACAAAACACATCTTCACCTCACGAAAAAAAAATATGATATCAATGCAACCAAGACAGATTGAAGCATCAAGAAATATCGTTTCCCTAGATTTAGAATATGATCTTGTTGAAGATCCTAAAATACTAAAAGCAAATATATCGATTTTTGAACTTCTCAAATTCCCTCTAATCCTTTAGAAAATGCTGCAAAGTATAACTGATAAAGGTAAACAGAAAGATCCCTTGGACAAAAGGTCATCATAAAATGACATAAGTAAAACAGAGGATGTTGTGAACAAAATACCACCTGAGGACCATCATAAAAAAGACACACCAGATAAAAGTGTAGGGAATTTAGATAAAATAACTTCAAATACAATGGGAAAAAGTCAACAAACTTATTCTCCCACACCACGAAAAAATGTGCAACCATTTATATTAAATTTCAAAATATTCAACAGAAATGTGCATAATTATATGTGTGTTAGAAGATAAGTGTTGAAGTGAAACCTTCTGATTTGAAAATTATTTAGTTAGACAGAACTAATGTCATAGTTGTTGGTGAACTTAAAGATGTATTGATTAGATTATCATCTAACCCAAAAGTGCACCAGGTAATTGACATAGTAGTCGTTGATATTCCGGAAGTTTATGGCATGTCCTTGAGAAGATATTGGTTTGAACAATTGCATGGTTATTTTTCCACAGATTGGTCTCGTTCATGGTTTCGAGAAAATGGCCAGCCAAACAAGCTCAGGATTAATAGGGAACATTATCTAAGATACATTGTTACCAATCTAAATGACTCAAATGAACCTTTTACCATCGGTGTAAATAAATTTGAAGCTGAAGGAATGAACACTTTCTTTGGTAATTTCGTGACTAAAATATCCACTATTAGGAACCCTAATCAACATTCTGAAATATTAGTCCATACTCAGGCGACAACTTTTAAAAATGATGCAAACTTTGTTGATGGTTGCGAAAATGATGAAATATGGTCTCTATACTTTGATGGGTATAAATATCATGAAGGAGCTGGTGTTGGTTATGTTTTGATTGAACCCAAAGGTAATAATACATTCATTTCCTATAGATTAGAATTTTAGTGTACAAACAACACTGTAGAATATGAAGCACTCTTGCAGGGACTCAAGAAGGTCGTAGATCATGAAGTGCAAAGCTTGATGGTATTTGGTGATTCTGAAATTGTAGTTAGATAGGTAAAAAATATTATTCATTTTTTTTCACCTCACCTCAAAAACTAGAAGACTGAGGTATGGAACCTGATCCATAAATTTCTCACTTTTAGCATAAGTTCTATTCCTAGATCTAGTAACTCCGAAGCAGATTTATTGGCTAATGTTGCATCAAAATTATTACATGCTGAGGGATTTTCTCCTAATGCATTTTCTATTGAATTGATGTTCATGCCATCAATCCCTGACAATATCACCAATTGGCGAGTGTTCGACGATGATCAACAAATCATATTTTTTCTGCATATGGAGGAAACTTTCCAAGATGTTGTAATTGATGAAAATACTCACAATGAAAATCTTCGTGATTTTTCGGTAATATCCGACCCTCGTTCTCTTGAAACATCAACTGATCTGGTAAATTCTATCCCTAATTCCATCATTAGGTTAGAAAAATTTTGTGATTTACATGACAAATTTAGGGGAGTGGTTAATTGCAAAACAAACAATTCCTCATTATTATATGAAACTGTAAACTTAGGAACGCAAGATAACCCTCATAATATTAATCTGGGAAAAGGGTGATCTCAACAAGAAAGATCTGCATTCATAAAATTATTTAAATAATTTAAAGATGTATTTGCTTGGACATACGATGATTTGAAAACCTTTGATCCAAACATAATACAACATGTAATCCCTATGAAGCCCCCAACCTAACCATTTCAACAAAAAATTAGGAAAATGCATCCTAAATTAGAACCGAAAGTGAAAAAGGAACTGAATAAATTGTTAACCAAAAAGATCATTTTTTGGGTTTAGAATACCCAATGGGTATCCAAATTGGTCCCGGTAAGAAAGAAGAAGAAAGAAATACGACTCTGTGTTGATTTTCGTAACTTAAATTAGGCCTTTGATAAAGACAATTATCATGTTCCTCCACTGGAACAAATCTTACAAAAAGTATCTAGTTCTGAAATGATATCATTATTATATGGTTTCTCAAGGTACAACCAGGTCCTCATGTCTCCGTCATATCAGTTAAAAACCACATTCTGCACCCCTTGGGGAACTTATGCCTATCGAAAAAATTCCTTTTGGATTAATTAATACCTATATGATGTCATTGTCTTTTCAAAGAATAAAAAGATAATTTTTCACATCTTAGGGCTATACTAGAGCATTGTCATAAGTTTGGTATTTCACTGAATCCTAAAAAATGACTTTTTGTAGTAGAGCAGGGAAGATTGCTTGGATTTATAGTTTCAAAGGATGGAATTATAATAGACCCTGAACGAACTCAAGATATTGCCAATATTCCTCCACCATCTTCCAAAAAGTCAATGCAATGTTGTCATACTAAGTTTCTTTGGGTCTTTATCCCTTAGTTTTAAATTTTTCTAAGCCTTTAGATTTTTAAATTTTGATTTATTTTCTTAAAGTGTGATTTACTTAGGTTACCTTGACTAAATGAAGTCTTAAGTCATGACTCAAATTTTGATCCTCACATACACTTTTGGCCTAGGTTCATTTTCTTGGCTTATGTTTTGACCCCCTTCATGACTTGACACTAAGCCTGACTCACCCCACTACCAAATTGACTTGACATGTCACCCTACTCACTCATCCCTTCGTATCCTTGCCATGATGTCCCTTTGTCCTCTTAAAATGGTCAAATCAGTTTTTGAAAAAAGAGTGCTGCCAACTCACTAGGAGTTTCCGTAGCACACTATATGTCCTTCATCCTTTGCCATGATTCGTTATCATAGTGATGATGTCATGTATTCCTTGTTTTCAGCACCTTTGTTAGTTAAAATACTCCTTCGACGATATGATCATTATGAACTTGCTAATGGTTTTCAAATTTTAAAAGTTCTAAACTCGGTGCTACAAAAACTTCCAGATTGGATCATTTGGCAGTAGCACTATAGAGTCAAATGTTGAGGTGGATTTGGAGGCTGAGATGCTCGTGATACTCTCCTAAATGTTGTAGAAGTCCATGTTATCATCGATTATCCAGGTAGTAATTATCGCTTGGATTTTTTTGTAGCGAACGTGTCTGCAGAATTGGAAGAGGACATTTCCCTCATACTTCCCATCAATCTTTTTTTCACATATAACTGTAGTCACCCGCACCTATATTTCAGTCATGAGATATCCATTTACATTGATCCCAATTTTTGAGTGCCCCAGGAATATTTACCTCTTGTATGCACATTGTGCTACCTAAAACCGTTGTTGAAACTATGCTACCTTTTCCCCTGCTTCCTCTACCATTTGAATTAGAGTGTTTTTCAAACTGGTTTTGAAAGAGAACCGTAGTGGATTCCTTAACCATATGATTATTCCTTAGTTTTAAGATCTATAAACATTCAAGGGATGGAAATTTGCAGCCATTATTTTCCAAACCCAGCAAGCAGTGTGAGTTAGGGGAGATCCTGGTCAAAGACAACCAATGTTCACTATAATTTCCTATTGAAGTCTAACTCTAGTTTTTTTCCTAGCCTTCCCTGCACCTTAACCTTTGACCTCTCATTCTAATCCATGGAGACACCTGAGAAGAAGAAATCTCACAAGGGAGGTACTATTGTTAGAACTGAGCCTACAGACATGCACTTATTAGAGGCAGAGCCCATGATTAGAGAAGTTTTTCAAAGGGTGGGCTGCCTTGATTTCTGTCAAAACATGCAGAGAGGTCATCCTGAGGTGGCAAGGAAATTTGCCTCACATTTTGATGGCCTGAAGCGTTTTATGGACCTAGAGTTTGAGGTGTCTGAAGCCTCCATTTCAACAGCCACAAGGATTCCTATCATAGGAGAGAAATGGTTTAAATCCATGGCTTTGAATACAACTTTCTCCAAAGACTTTCTTAAGCTAGAGTATCTGACTGACAACCTGTCCAAAGGGGTACCAAGAAGTCATCTAGTTGGAGAGTTTGATAAAATGTTGAAGATAATTCAAAGATATTTCACATGTGAAGGGACGTTCAATACAATATACTAGTACCTTATAAGGCTTGTGCTTCATTTCAATGGTAAAGATGAAATGAACATTCCTTTATACTTGTTGGGAACCATAGGTGATGCAGTCCCCCCTTCTCTCTCGGGGTTCTATGACCTCCCAGTATAGGATATTTCTTTCTTCTTAGTCAGATCGACTCTTTTGGCTCCTGATTGAACCAAAAACAATTACACATAGGCCCCCTTTCCTCCGCAGGCGCATGTCCTATGATACCCACGACCTCTATCTACGCGCTTATGAAAATATCGTGTTTCAGGTGCTAGCTCTTTTTTGCAATAGCCCATTCCTTCATATGGACCTGAGCTATTTCCTTTCGCAAATGTGTGATTGCAGGCACGAGCAAGAGTTGTTTTCTACCAACCCACTTGTCGCCCCACAATTCACCTCCAACTGCCACGTATCACTTTGTTAAAACCGTGGTATAAATTGCGACCTGCTCTCAAATTTTTAACATCCGAGCAAGTTTTGGCCCTGCAATACAACTCAACCGTCGATCTCCAATCCCTTGGTGATGATCTACAATCAACGGTTGCTATCTATCCTCCCTTTCCTACCTTCTTTCCCCCTTCCATGCACATTTCCAGATCTCCACGATTTTTTGACACGTATCTCCCATTGAAATCAACGATTTTTGTTGATTCTGGCTCTCCGGCCTTTGGGCGTTTCAACTCTCAAGTCTCGCTTCCTTCTCAACAAATATCTTCTGAAGTGAAACATCTGCTAACACTTGTCACTTTAGATGTGCGGATACATTTTCCTCCGTGAGTCCAGTCTTTGGGAATCTCAATTCTTAAACCCTCGCTACCTCTGACTGGTTATCTTCCGGAGTGGAAGATCTGCTAACATGTATTCTCCCCAATCAATGGTTTTCCCCCTACTTTAGGACTTTGGCCTCCTCAACCATATCAACAGTCCTTCATCTTCCTCCTCAATCAACAATCAAGATCTTTTTTGGGACTTCATAGCTTTCATTGTCTTCTTTCCTCCGGAGTGCTCTGTACCTTGAGTTCTAGATTTGGCAGCATGGGTCCACTTTCACATCGACGATTCTCATCCACTATGAGACTTCGGCCTTCGGTGATCTCAAATCTCAACAACCAAAAATATCCAGGGGAAATATTTTCGTAGTGTTGGATCCTCTGACACTTGTCCTCCTTGATCCATTGACTATCCAATGGATTGAGTCTCCATCCTCCACACATCCCCTCATAGATCAATGATCCACGTTATTTATTTTGGATCAATGACCCTTAGAAATTTCAGGCTTCGGCTCTTCAAGACATTCTGAAACACAACTTCACAAAATCCCTAGAGTATGATCCTTTGAAGTTCATGATCTGGTGAGACATGTCCAATCCAGATCAATGGCTCCCAACTACTTCGGCTGTTCGAGCTTCAATGATCTCAAATATCAAACTTCTCCGTCACTTTCCACTCAGAGTACTTTCTCCCAAAGTTTACGATCCATCGCCACATACCCTTTCTGGATCTAACGGTCCAGATTTCTCCTTCATCTCTTTGGCCCTTCGACACTTCGGATATTTGGCGCTTTGACTCTTCGGGCTTCGGCTCTTCAGTGCTTCGCATCTTTGGCTCTTCGGTGCTTCGGCTCTTTGGCACTTCAGCTCTTCGGTGCTTCAGCTCTTTGACTCTTTAGTGCTTCGGCTCTTCAGCTCTTCGATGCTTCGTCTCTTCATCTCTTCATGCTTCAGGAGTTTCAAACTCCTATACACGCATTTCTCCCAGAGTGCGTTTACCTGAAATGAATGACCTCTTGATATGTACCCCTCCTGGCGATCAACGACCAAGATTTACTTCGACTGTTTCTCCTCCTTTTTGTCCACAAAATTTCAAAGTTGTGGATATTACGCCACCTATCCTCCTTGACAATGGATGGTCTCTACTCACTTTGGAACTTCAGGACTTTGACAAGTCCACTCTCCTGTGCACCCAAAAGCCAAAGCTCATGCACTTTACCTTAGATCCAATGGTTGCTGGTCCTTCATGCTGAGATCCAACGAATGGGATTTGTTCCTCTCCTCTGCACTTCCTTTGTTTGTTGGACATTGATCTAACGGTCCAGGCTCCTTTCCATAACCAATATGATGGTTGTTGTCACTCCTCCTAATATTTTGACTTCTTCCACCTTGGAATATTTTGTTAGTTTTCAAAGGCTTCAACCTTTGATCTTTCTGCTGCAAACCCGACTATCTGGGTATCACTTACGCTCTTGAATGCTTTATCTCTTCTGAGCTTTCAGACTTAGAATAAGTCCATATCCTACGCACTCCTTATGTTATCTCTTCTGATATTTTCGATTTAATCAGTTCCCTAAGGGTCATGACCCTTATTATCCCTTCAAAAGGGTTCTTGTGCCCTCCTGACAACCTCTCTCTCAAAGCACACGTTGTTGATCATTTTTCTATAGAGTGTTAACAACTCTGTGAGTATCTTCCTCTGATACTCTTCTCCCTGAACTCAACAAAGAGTTCCCTCTGTGCACACTTTCACCCACTCGACGCCCACCTGACAGAGCTCTACAGAGTTCCCAGTAACTTTATTTCTCTCTCAACTCAACACAGAGTTCTTCCTGTGCACTCCTTTCACTTCTATTGATGAAGGTTCAATGATATATCTCTTGATCTTCTTTGAGGTTAACTCATCTCTGCCAATGCACTCCTTGCGGATAATGTACACTCCTTTCACTCGAAACTCAAAGAAGAGAAACAATCGAAACTTATACAATACTTCACCAGTTCATACATTTGAAACATGAATGAAATATAAAATCATAACAATAAACACAAATACATAAACACACCATATGCAGGAAAAAACTGCTTTTCTTTGTATTAAGATGAATGTATGTTTACAAATGTGTACATAGACTGGACACAACATAGTCTCAATTCTTTCTCCTATCCTAACTCTAGCTTGAGTTCTTACTTTAAGACCTCTCTTCCCAAGATCTCTCTCCTTTTACAAAAGAGGGCTCTATGAGCTTATCCTCTGCACTGCCTTAGTGCCATCATTGTCCCAGTTAAGACACCATACTCCTACAGCTCATTACATAAATGAAGATCCAAACCTGACTACGATCTAGACCTACTTACAGTCAACCATTTAAGGAGACCCTATCCACTACCTGAACAAAGTTATTGCTTGGCATTAATCATCCTTACAACACAAAATCCGTATAGGATCATATTTTGAATTTAAAAATGGGAGGGTTAATGCCTCTCCCTCTCTGAAATGTGCATTGATGTGCTAGAATGCTGGTGCATTTGCTGAGGTGGAACAATGCTCCTCCATCAATAGGGAAAATTTCAGATAGAGTTCAATCCAAGTAAAAGGTTGTGGATACTAGTATTTTTCATTTTGGGTTGATTAGAATGTTGGTTTTAGAAGAACTGAGAAAGAGGAACATCTCTTGGGAAACATTCATTATTTCTACTCACATGAAGTTGTACATAACAACTACTCCTTAGTCAAAGATACCAAGTCCTTTTCCATCCACTAGTACGGCTCCAACAAGAGCCAACAAGAAAAGAAATAACATGCCCCCTACCCAAGACCAAGAGGTCATTAAGGAAGTTTTATAAATAGAGAGGGATGCCTACCATTCTCCACAAAGAGACTCTTCACCCCCTCTTGCACTAGAATTAGAAGAGGTCCCTTCCTCTACTAAAGCCACAACCAAGAAAGGAAGGAAACTACACTTCTCTTCATCTCCTTCAACAACTAGCAAAAAGGTCAGAAATCATTTCACAAGATCATCAACTCTCAAAGGGGTTGTTTAAGAACAAGTCCTACCAGAGGCTTCCATTCTAAAGAAGAAAAGAGATAAGGGCAAAGGCATTGAGAAGCCTGTTGAGATGGAAGAGGTAGTCCCTGTGAAGTAGGAAGATGAAGCCATGAAGAATCCTGTTGATATTATCCACATCACCACTCAACCTAACAACCAAACCTTCAAAGGATTGATTAAACAACTCAGAGAATCTAGGAAGGAGGTGGATCATTTGAAATCAGAAAGACTATTTGAAAGGATTAAGATGAAAGAAATCATGGATGGTTACAACCACACTCTTGATTTAACGATATTTGCAGCAAGAAGAGCCCAACCTCTTCATAGGAAACTCAAGAACCTTTATAGACAATACACAGACTTTCAGTCTTAGAATATAAAGCTCGAAGACACATTGCAACAATACAAATATGATATGGCTCAAAGAAATTTGAATGTGTTGGTTGAAGATTCTATCGAAACGGAGAAACCAGTATCCAAGAAAAACATAAATCCAGTGAATAAGCTTGTTACTACAAAGAGAAAGCATGTTGATGTGCCAAAAGGAAGTCCTCTGTTAAGAACCAAACATCAATATAGCATAGAAAAACTTCAGGAAAGGTAATCAACGCCTTGAAAAAGAGATAATTTCAGATAATAAGCCTCTTCGAGGGGGCAACCTCCTTTTACCCCACTTAAATGTTCAAGTACAAG
>ML809467.1:357996-368370 GCA_009831015.1 Picea engelmannii | reverse complement strand
AGTACAAGATGATTCAAAATGAAAATGTCTCCTTGGTATATATAGGAGACTAGGAGGTTTTAATGGCCTAAAGCCGACATAAATAAAATAACATTACTAATCTAAATCACAACTAATGGCCTAAAACCGACATAAATAAAATAGCATTACTAATCTAATATGCCCCAATTAAGTGGTAATGAGCCAATATTAGGGCTTAACATCCTCCTTCCACCAGAAGGAGTTTCAGGTTGATGAAGTGATGGGTCAATGATGAGATCCATTTTTGAGAATGGTTTCTTTTTTAAGGATAAGTGATTGAGGAAGTATTAATTTTTTCCACTTCTACAGTCTTTACAGGCTCCTATTCAAATTTGGCTCAAGATTTTTGTGCTTTGCAAAGAGTTGATCTCTTCATACAAAAGTAGCACAGACATTCCGTAGCGCTCTGGAACTAAAAAATTATCTAAATTGCATATACCATCAGTATGCTACCTATAGCACTACCTAATTTCCTAAGACTGTAGTTGCAATGGCGCTGCTAACTTCTTGGGGTGCTAACAAATCTGTTAAGCAGTGAAATGATGGTGCTGCGAATTTCGCAGGGTGGTACCCGAATTTGTTTTGAGGATGGGAACTACAAATTTAGAAAGATCAGTTCAACATTGGCGCTATTTAATTGTGCACAGATACATAGGTAGGTGCTACGAAAATTCACACAGAGGATGAATTACATAGGCAGGCACTACCAAAATTCACACAGAGAATGAATTACATAGGAAGGTGCTACCAAATTTTTAGTAGAGGCTGAATTTCACACAGAGACAAACATGCTCAGTGCTACACATTATGCAGACCTATTTTGGAGGTTGCACTATGAAATTGCAGAGAGATTTGTGGAGGTGCTACACAAGTTCTCTACCCATAGCGCTACCAAATGACACTACCCACAAGTACCTGAAATCAAGGGGTTTGAATTATCATCCTTGTGAGTGGCTGATGAGGTGGAGAATGATTGAGATGATAGATGGAAGCATGATTAAAATATTATGACCTCTGCAGGACACTTGTCATACAAGAATATGTGCATCAATGAAGATCAAGTCAGTTTAAAGTTGGTTTGATTAGTGGCCAACATTTTCCCTTTTTATAACATAGTTGTTAGCCTAGCTGTTAGATGAAATAACTATTTGGAGAATTTTATGGGAGGAAGGCTAGCTCACTCCTCCAGTTGTTTCCTTCTATTTTTGTTATAAATAGACTTTCCAAATTCTTTAGTAGGTTCAAATGGTTGAGCTAGGCTCCCTTATTTTGTAATATTTTGATGAAGCTACTGGTTAACTAGTTATGGACTTGATTTGAGACTTCTTGATTAATATAAGTCAACTTTCTTACTCCATCTTATTTTCCTATGATACTGAAGTATTCATTATTGAATGATTCACATGGATTTTTGTAGTGATATTATGATGGATGTTTGATTATAGTATTGTTATGATGTTCTTCAGTTTCCTTAAAATTTGAATTCAAGAAGATCTTGTGTTTGAGTTTTTCCTCCTTAGGTTAGTTGAAGACCTGATGTCCATAGAATACCTCTACATTTTCCTCACCAAAGTCTTCTCTCTATTCACCTTTACTCCCACTCACTGACTGAAGTTGATCAAGACCCCAATTTCTTGTGCATGCTAGCCCAGATTTCTGAGTTAGAACATTATTATCTTGAGTCTTATCCATTTGACCTCTTTAAACTCATTTACATTTACAGATGACATGATGGGTATTGGGCTTACCTTCTATGTAATCTGAGGGTGATTCCTAGTGCTAAAATTCTTGGCATCATTGTCGAGGAATGAATTGAAGACATTTCCCTGGGATTTAATGACAAAGCTTACTGATTTTGAAGGTGCATTACAACTCAGTACATCAAATATTGCAGCTTGCACCTGACGACTCCATTGTCTTAGCTCTAGCTCCTAAAGGCAGACACATGAGGTCAACTCCACAACTACCTTTGGTTCCACCTAAGGCTGACCCAGAGAAAACAATCAAGAAGGGAAAAGATTCTCAAGAATGTTTTTCTACTGTTGCCACAAGTAATTCTAGTCAGTTGTCTGATTCAACTCTTAATACTCCAATTGTTATATCAAGTAATCTTCCTTTACCTTTTACTGAATTATCTAAGAATATAGATTTTCAAAATTTCCATGTTGAATACTCCTCTTTTCACCTTGAATTGAAACAAGAAAATTTTGAAATCCTTGCTTCCCTTGACATTGTGAAGTGGTTCAGACTTGAGAGTCTTGAAGATTTTCCTACCTTAGGCTTTGCTACTCCTCCTCCTGTCAATATTTCTGCAGCCAAAGAAGAGGAAAACTTATCTCCCTTGCATCCTATACCATCTTCTTCCAAGACTCAACCTTGTACTGTGAAAACTGAAATTCCTCCTTCATACATTCCTTTTTCTCCTAAGCTGCACACAGTCAAGTCTCCTTCTCCTCCTTGTTCACCTAGAATCCAAAATCTAATGGCAGACACTAAGCCTCCTAGAAATAAGATGGATTCCATAGTGGCTATAAGATACACCCCTCTTGTCTTACCTCAGCCAATGAATACTCTCCTTGTTGGGGATTATCTAAAATAGATGCCCAAATTCACAAGAGAAGAAGACATAACTGTTGAAGAACACCTTGTTGCCTTGTACAGTTATGCAGACAATCAAAACATTGAAAATGAGGATGTGTGGATGAGAGTCTTTGTCCAAAGCCTTGATGGTGAGGCTAGGAAATGGTTTAGGGGTTTGACCCATGGATCCATTACTGGGATTGAGGCGTTAGATGATTCTTTTTTGAGACAGTGGGGGGATAAAAAGGACTTTTTGCCATATATCATAGAATTTGGATCCCTAAAGAGGAAAGAGGGAGATTCTATCTTTGACTTCTCTAAAAGATTCAAAAAAATGTACAATAAGATCCCTACTGATATAAATCCTATAGAAACATTTGCAAAAATCACCTATGCTAGTGCTTTTGACCTTGAGTTTTTCCTTCTACTGAGAGAAATAAGATCAACCTCCTTAGCTCATATGAAATATGCAGCCTTGGAGGTAGAATCTACCATAGTATCATATGACAAACTTAGGGGGAAATATAATAGGGATAGGAGAAAAAATAGAATTGAAGCCTCAACCTCTGATTCCTTTATTGTTCATCCTCAAGTTGATGAACATACCAAATTAGTAAAATCTCTTTCTGTTGAGATGGAGAAGTTAAAACTTGAAGGAAAACAAACCTATAGAAATACTCAAAACTCTGATAACAAAGGTAACTTCAGTAGACCCAATAATGCTCCTCATATCCTTCCAAGATATCCTAGAAACAGAGATAGGGATGATCAAAAGGTACAAACTCCTTTACAAAACAACCTTGTTGTTGATGAAAAAGGAAAGGAGGAAGAAGCTAATCCCGAGATCCATTTCTTAGGTGACACATCCCCATCTCCTCACTTGACCCAATCTGCATATGAGAAATCGTTGATGGATATTCAAATAAATGAATTGAGTAAGCGAGATAAGGAAAAAGAAAATCCTAATAGATATAATTTGAGATCCAAAAAGAATGGGGAAAAGACTGATGCTTCTGATTAGCCTACCAAAAAAGAAAATTCTGTCAAGGCTATGATAGTTGGAAGCAAAGAAAAAGATGCTCAAAGCCCCCAAGTTTTGGTCAAGAATCCTACCCCAGAGGCCAAGGAGATTATGAAATCTTCATCTTCCTTCATCTTTGAGAATGATATAAAAAAACTCAAGATCCATGTAACTTTTTTGGAGTTGATAAAAAATGAAGAATTTAAAAAATATCTTTCCAAAATGTTGCAGCCCGAATTCCCCTCAAATTCCATTGATTTAGTAAATCTCCAAGATGAGAAGCCAACAATAATCTTAGGACCTTTGATAGAAGACATATATGATTCATCCCCTCCCTTCTGTACATCAATGAACATACATGATAAGGTGTTGCATAATTGTTTGATGGAATCAAGGGCATCTCACAATCTCATGCCCAAAAATGTCATGGATGAACATGGATTAGAAATCACAAAGACCTATCATGAGTTATATTCTTTTGACTCTAGGAAAGTGGAGTGTCTTGGGGTCATCAAAGATATGGTTGTGACCTTGTTTCAGTTTTCAATGAAAAGAGTGGTCATGGATATCATGGTGGCTGATGTTGCCCCCAAGTTTGGAATTCTATTGTCAATATCTTGGATAAAAAGACTTGGGGTAACCTTGTAGATGTATTTCACATATGATACCATTCCTGTGTTTGGGGGGGAGCATAGAAGACTTTACAGGGAAGCCCAGTTGGACTACATTATTAGTGATGAAGCAAACCCCACCAACCATCCTATTTTTGCAGCCGATACTGATTTGGGATCTAGTATATTGTTGCTCATTTATGCTCCTGAACCTCCTCTTGAAATCAGAAAACAATCCATTACTGTTTCTGAAGATTCTCCTCCAACCACCTTTGTTTGGAAGATGTTCTTTGATGGAGCCTCTTCTAGGGAAGGTGTTGGTGTTGTATTAGTCTTTGTTTCACCTACTCAAGAGACTATATCTTTGTCCTACAAGCTATAATTTGAAACTACCAATAATGTGGAAGAGTTTGAAGCTCTTGTTTTGGGTTTAAGCGTTGCAAAAGACACGGGGATTGAAGAGCTATCAGTTTTTGGGGATGCTAAATTGATTGTCCATCAGATTAAAAATCTTTATCAAGCTAAGAACCCTAGGCTTAGAACTTATAGAAATGAAGTGTGGGACTTAGTTAACAATTTCTTCTTATCTTTCAACATTTCATTTATTTCAAGATAAGAGAATACCACGGTTGATTCTTTGGATGTATCAACAAGAAATTTCAGAGTGCCTTTTCCACCTAAACTCAAGTATGATGTAGAAGTGAAATATAGACCCTCTATTCCTGTCAATGTCAAGCATTGGAAGGTGTTTGAGGATGATCTTGAGATCAAAAGATTCCTTGAGACTATTGATGATTTTTCTGCATTACATATTGATCAAGATAATGATTCTAAAAATAATTCTCATGCTGATGCTTTTCTAAACAAAATTGCTAATCATCATATTGTTCAATTGCCTAGAAACCACATTCCAAAAGGACTAGTTCCTTTGGAAATATTGTTTGACAGGAATGACGTGGCAGTAAAATTCAAAGGATCAACTTATGATGCTAATGTAACTAAATGCAATGGGTACAGCTGAATGTTGAGCTGTTAAAAAAGTTTGTTGATGTGTTTTCTTGGACTTATGAAGATATCAAAACATATGACACAAGCATCATAGAACATAATATCCCATTGAAGGAAGAGACCAAACCATTCAGGCAGAAGCGGAGACAAATAAATCCTATGTTGCTGCCTGCTATGGAAAAAGAGGTAAAAAATATTTTATATGCCAAGATTATTATTCCTTTGAGGTATTCTAAATGGGTGACCAACTTGGTCCTAGTGAGGAAAAATAATGGAGAAATCATACTTTGTGTCGATTTCAAGAATTTGAACAGAAGCTCTAAGAAGGATAATTACCCCTTTCCTAAGATGGAGCACATATTACAAAGGGTGACAGATGCATCTAGGATGTCTATGTTTGATGTATTTTATGGCTACAATTAGATCTTTGTCTTGCCAAAGGATGGAGAGAAGACAACCTTCACCACTCCTAGGGGTACATTCATGTACACTAAGATGCCCTTTGGATTGATGACCACAGGGGCGACCTTTCAACGAGCCATGGACATAGCCTTTATTTGAGAGAAGGACAAGTTTGTAGTTATATATTTAGATTACATAACAATGTTCTCACAATATGATAAAGAACATTATAATCATTTAAAAAGGGTCTTCTTGAAATGCAGAAAATTTGGTCTCTCTTTAAATCCAAAAAAGTCGTTGTTTTCCATGAAGGAGGGGAAATTATTGGGGCACATTGTTTCAGCTGAAGGGGTAAGGATTGATTCCAGCATGGTAGAAGCTATACAAAACTTGTCACTCCCTAGCTAAAAGAAGGATGTTCAGTCTTTCTTAGGAAAAATTTTTTTTTTGAGAAGGTTTGTTTCAGATTTTGCTGAGTTGGTAAAGTAAATTACAACCATGTTGAGGAAAGGAAATGAAATCAAATGGACTGTTGAATCTCGTAATTCTTTTGATCAAATAAAGAAAGCCTTGATTAAATACCCTATGCTCATTAGTCCTGACTACTTCAATTATTTTATGATTTTTTCTTTTGCTTCATTTGACACAGTTGCAACTGTTTTATCTCAGAAGAATGTTGAAGGGTTAGAGCAGCCCATTTCTTTTTGCAGTAGGGCATTAGGAGATGCTGAAATAAAATATGACATCATGGATAATCATGCATATGCATTGGTTAAATATCTGAAGGATTTTAGAGTCTATGTGTTGCATTCAAGATTCATTGCATATGTCCCTTCAACCTCAGTGAAGGTTATTCTCATTCAACCTGACATAGACAGAAAAAGGAGCAACTGGGTTGCCAAAATCCTTGAATTTGATCTTGAAATAAAGCCCACCAAATTGGTTAAAGGCCAGGGTTTAGCTAGGTAGTTGGTTGAATATAATTTCAAAGCTTTGAGGGTTAATTACATCAACACTTTCTCAGAAAATCAACAAGTTGAATCATTTGATAAAGGTTCTCAAGTCAACCCTCCATTGGCAGGTTGCACCTGGCACAAGGAAATTATATTTTTTCTACAGAAGTTGCAACCTCTTGATGGTATGGAGAAGAACAAGGTGAGAGATTTGAATCTCAAATCAATTAACTATTTTCTTATTGATCAAGTCTTGTATTGGAAAGATCCTTTAGGAGTTCTTTTGAGATTCCTAGACCCACAAAAATCCCATAAGATTACGTCTTGTTTTCATGACAGTTTATGTGGGGGGAATCACTTATGGAGAACTACAACATATAAGATTCTCAGGGATGGGTATTTCTGGCCTAGTATATTCACCGATGTTTGTGAAAAAATCAGATCTTGTGTCAAGTGTCATAAATTCTCTGGAAAGAAGCAACTCAAGTCTTTGCCATTGAAGCCTGTGGTAGCTTCATGACCCTTTCAGCAGTGGGTCCCAGATTTTATTGGGGAAATTCATCCTACTTCAAGTGGTCAACATAGTTGGATCTTGACTGCCACTGATCAATTTATTAAGTGGATAGAATCCATCCCTACAAGGAATGCCTCCCACAAGGTGATCATTGGTTTTCTTCAGGATATTATGGAAAGATTTGGTTGCTCGAACATAATTGTCACTGATAATGCTTCTTCATTCAAGGCTGAACCATTGATCCAGTTTTGTCAATAGTTTGGAATCACTTTGATTCACTTTATCCCTTACTAACCCCCAAGGGAATGGATTGGCAGAGTCCTCTAACAAAATCCTTATAAGGATTATCAAGAGACTATTAGAGGACAACAAGAAAGCATGGGATTCAAAGCTCAAATTTTCTTTGTGGGTTGATAGAGTGATAACAAAGAGATCTCTTGGTGTCTCTCCTTTCCATCTTGTGTATGGAGTTGAGGCCATATTTCCTTCTCATCTTGCCTCTCCTGTGGAAAAATTCTTCCAAGACTACCAAGGAGAACCAGATGATATGATCAGAAGAATACAACAACTAGTAGAAGTGCAATAGAGTCAGGAGAAGCTACTGGATAAAGAACATGACCATCAACAGAAGATCAAGCAGGCTTTTGACAAGAAGGAAAACAAAGAGTATTTCCATCTGGGATATCTAGTGCTCAAGTGGGATGCACCAAAGCAAGACAAAGGAAAACACGGTAAATTTGAAGCCTTGTGGATCGGTCCCTTAAAAATTTCCAAGGTATTTTTGAATAACACTTACAAGTTGTAGAATTTGGAGGATGTTGAAGTTTTTGGTGTCCTTATCAATGGGTATTTTCTGAAAAAATACTTTACCTGAGCCATGAGTGGCTTTCCATGCCATTGTAAATAGCATCTTTCTTTTATTTTTTGTTTTAATAAGTGACCGCATAGACCTAGGATAAGGCATTGAAACTACTTGTTCTTGGCAGCCTGCAGGGAGCATGCCATCACCTATGGAGCCAATGTTATCACACTAAGTTTCCTTGGGTCTTTAACCCTTAGTTTTAATTTTTTCTAAGCCTTTAGATTTTTTAAATTTTTATTTATTTTCTTAAAGTGTGATTTACTTAGGTTACCTTGAATAAATGAAGTCTTAAGTCATGACTCAAATTTTGATCCTCACATAAACTTTTGTCCTAGGTTCATTTTCTTGGATTATGTTTTGACCCCCTTCATGACTTGAAACTAAGCCTGACTCACCCCACTACCAACTTGACTTGACATGTCACCCTACTCACTCATGCCTTCGTATCCTTTCCATGATGTCCCTTTGTCATCTTAAAATGGCCAAATCATTTTTTGAAAAAAGTGCGCTGCCAACTCACTAGGAGTTTCTGTAGCGCACTCCTTTGCCTTCAACCTTTCCCATGATTCATTATCATAGTGCTTATTTCATGTCTACCTTGTTTTCATCACTTTGGTAGGTTAAAATATTCTTTCGAGGATATGATCTTTATGAACTTGCTAACAGTTTTCAAATTTTAAAAGTTCAAAACCTCGACGCTACAAAAACTTCCAGTTTAGACCATTTGGGTAGTGGCGCTACATAGTCAGATGCTGAGGTGGATTTGGAGGCCAATATTATCGTGATACCCTCCTTAATGTTTCATAACTCCATATTATCATCGATTATCTAGGTATCCCATGGTTTCCCTCCTCTACATATCAATTTCGGGTAGTAATTATCGCTTAGAGTTTTTTGTATCGATCGTGTCTGCAGAATTAAAAGAGGACCTTTTCCTCATACTTCCTATCAATATTTATCTCACATATACCTATAGTCACCAACACCTGGCTTTCATTCATGAGATATTCATTTACCTTTCTCCCAAGTTTTTAGTTTCCAAGCAAGCTTTACCTCTTGTATGCACACTGTGCTACCGAAAAGCATTGTTGAAACTACATTGCCTTTTCCCTTGCTTCCTATACCATTTGAATTAGAGTGTTTTTCAACCTAGTTTTCAAAGAGAATCACAGTGGATTCCTTCACCATATGATTATTCCTCAGTTTTAATATCTATAAATAGTCAAGGGAGGGAAATTTGTAGCCATTGTTTTCCAAATCCAACAAGCAGTGTGAGTTAGGGGAGATCCTGGTTAAAGATAACCATTGTTCACTATCATTTCCTATTGAATTATGATTCCAATTGTTTTCCTAGCCTTCACTTCACCTTAACCTTTGACCTCTCATCTTGATCCATGGAGACACCTTAGAAGAATAAATATCACAAGGGAGGTACTATGGTTAGAAATGATCTTGCAGACATGCACTTATTTGAGGCAGAGCCCATGATCAGATAAGATTTTCAAATGGTGGGCTGCCCTGATTTCTATCAAAACATACAAAGAGTTCATCCTAAGGTGGAAAGGCAATTTTCCTCACATTTTGATGGCCTGAATACTAAGGCAGGGGACCTATAGTTTGAGGTGATTGAAGCCTCCATTTCAGTAGCCAAAGGGATTCCTATCACAGGAGAGAAATGGTTTAAATCCATGGCTTTGAATGCAACTTTCTCCAAAGACTTCCTTAAGATAGAGTATTAGACTGAAAACCTATCCAAAGGGGCACCAAGAAGTCATCTAGTTGGAGATTTTGATAAAATGTTGAAGATCATTCAAAGATATTTCACATGTGAAGGGAGCTTCAACACACCATACCAGTACCATATAAGGATTCTACTTCATTTCACTGGTAAATACAAAATGAACATTCCTTTCTACTTGTTGAGAAGTATTGGAAAAATTTCAGATAGTTTTCAATCCAAATCAAAGTGCAAGATACCAGATATATAAAATATGCAGAACAGAAATGAAATGCTAGAAATGACAGAAAAACAGTAAAATATCTAGTATAATCTTCACAATACACAGAAATGATATACGAAATAGCAACAGAAATAGCACTTTGAATCAGATAGCAATGTTCACAGGCCTCTTCGAGGGGGCAACCTCTAGTCGAGCAGCGCTCTGTTACAATAATATCCCAGCTCAGGTTTTTCATACCCTCGACACTTATTTATACTAAATATGTCTATTAAGAGAAGCATCTAGAGGAAGATCCTTTTAGAAGCGGAAGCTTCTATTAGGTCTTCTTACATCCGCCTTATTCTATTTTATTGAAAGGTCTTATTAATATTGACATTTATTACATCCAAATACATTGATCTACCTATGTGCGGGTTAGGACCTTAACATGTCCGCCCCCTT
>ML809467.1:337204-352661 GCA_009831015.1 Picea engelmannii | reverse complement strand
TTATTCCGTTTTCCCTCTCGAAAGTAGAAATGTCTAATCTACAGTTAATTCCTATCTAACAGCATTAATTCAAATAAATGCCTTCCTATCTACTAATACAATATAACTACGCTCGGCTTTGAATGCCTTCATCCAAACGACGGTGCAACAATCTCCAAAGCATTTCAAAATGTGCGTGCTGGCACTGTCCAGCTGTATGTTCTTTCTCCGTGCGCGCTGGCCCGCTTGATGACGTGTAGATGCTCCTGCATCAGGTATTCAAGGGTTCTACAGACAAGGGTTTGCCCTGTGCTATAGCTCTCTGATATACGTGTGGGGTCCAATAGTAGTACTCGGCCCAATATCTTAGGGCACTAACTAAGGAGGATAGACCGTACCCTTAGTCCTACTACCTGACTACCCAGGTAATAGAGAGTATCTTCCCGAGTGCTGTTCTCGGTGACACTATAGTAGTCCGGCGGCCGATAGGTTTATCTACTGAGGGCTTCAGGAAATCTAGGCCGGTCCGTACACAGGTGTTGTCTGATGCGCCACCACTCGAAGGGGTACCAACAGGGGTTACAAGGGTGGCCAACAGACGTGTGCTTAAGAACCACTTGTATTTCCTGCGTGTATGAATCCCTCAACCATAGGTTTATGTGCGTAACGACATATCTCTGTGGCTTAAAGACGCCGGAATACGTCTCTACCCTNAAATATCCAGTATAATATTCACAATACACAGAAATGATATACGAAATAGCAACAGAAATAGCACTTTGAATTAGATAGCAATGTTCACAGGCCTCTTCGAGGGGGCAACCTCCAGTCGAGCAGCGCTCTGTTACAATAATATCCCATCTCGGGTTTTTCATACCCTCAACCCTTATTTATACTAAATATGTCTATTAAGAGAAGCATCTAGAGGAAGATCCTTTTAGAAGTGGAAGCTTCTATTAGGTCTTCTTACATCTGCCTTATTCTATTTTATTGAAAGGTCTTACTAATATTGACCTTTATTACATCCGAATACATTTATCTACCTATGTGCGGGTTAGGACCTTAACACAAAGGCTGTGGATACTAGCATTTTTCATTCTGGGTTGATTAGAATGTTGGTTTCAGAAGAACTGAGAAAGAGGGACATCTCCTAGGAACAATTCATTGTTTCTTCTCACATGAAGTTGGACACAACAACTACTCCTCAGTCAAATATACCAAGTCCTTTTCCATCCACTAGTATGGCTACAATAGGAGCCAACAAGAAAAGAAAGAACATACCCCTACCTAAGACCAAGAGTTCATTAAGGAATTTGAAGAAACAGAGAGGGAGGCCTACCATTCTCCACAGAGAGACCTTTCACTCCCTCCTGCACCAGAATTAGAAGAGTTCCCTTCCTCTGCTAAAGCCACAACCAAGAAAGGAAGGAAACTACACTTCTCTTCATCTCCTTTAACAGATAGCACAAAGGTCAGAAATCCTTTCACAAGGTCATCAGCTCTCAAAGGGTTTGTTGAAGAACAAGTCATACCAAAGGCTTCCATTCTAAAGAAGAAGAGAGATAAGGGAAAAGGTATTGAGAAGCCTGTTGAGATGGAAGAGGTAGTTCCTGTGCAATAGGAAGATTAAACCATGAAGAAGACTGTTGAGACTGTCCACATCACCACTCCACCAAGAAACCAGACCGTCAAAAGATTGATTAAACAAATCAGGGAAGCTAGGAAGGAGGTGGCTCATTTGAAATTAGAAATCCTATATGAAAAGATTAAAATGAAAGAAATCATGGATGGTTACAACCACAGTCTTGATTTAGCAAGATTTGCAGCAATAAGAGCCCAACCTCTTCATAGGAAACTCAAGAACCTTTATAGACAAAACAAATTCTTTCAGTCTCAGAACAGAAAGCTCAAAGCTGAGTTGCAACAATTCAAAGATGAGATGGCTCAAAGAAATTTGAATGTGTTTGTTGAAGCTACTATCAAAAAGGAGAAACCAATAGCCAAGAAATGTATAGCTCAAGTGAAGAAGCTTGTTACTACAAAGGGAAAGCATGGTGATGTGCTAAAAGGAATTCCTCCTTCCACCAGAAGGAGTGTTAGGTTGATGAAGTGATGGGTGAAAGGTGAGCTCCATTTTTTAGAATGGCCTCTTTTTGAAGGATAAGTGATTGAGGAAGTATTATTTTTTTCCACTTCTATAGGATTTACATGCTCCTATTCAAATCTAGCTCAATATTTTTGTTCTTTGCAAAGAGTTGATCTCTTCATACAGAAGTATCACATACATTTTGTAGCGCTTTGGCACTGCGGAATTGTCTAAGTCACATATACTATCAGTTTGCTACCTATATCACTACCTAATTTCCTAAGACTGGTGTTGTGATGGCACTGCTAACTTCCTAGGGTGCTACCAAATATGTTAAGCAGTGAAATGATCGTTCTGCGAATACCACAGGGTGCTACCCAAATTTGTTTTGAGGACATACACTACACATTCAATAGGATCAGTTCAACATTGGTGCTACTGAATTGCATGCAGATACACAGGCAGGCGCTACTGAAATTCACACAGAGGATGAATTACATAGGTAGGTGCTACCGAAATTCACATAGAGGATGAATTACACAGGCAGACACTATCGAATTTTTAGCAGAGGCTGAATTTTGCACAGAGACACACATGCTCGACGCTACCCATTCTACAGACTTATTTTGGAGGTTGTGCTACAGAATTGCAGAGAGCTTTGTGGAGGTGCTCCACAAGTTCGCTACCCAAAGTGCTACCAAATGACGCTACCAACAAGTACCTGAAATCATGGGGTTTGAGTTATCATCTATGTGAGTGGATGATGATGTGGAGAATGACTGAGATGGTAGTTGGAAGCATGATGAAAATATTACAAACTTTGTAGGAAACTTGGCATACAAGAAGATGTGCATCAATGAAGATCAAGTCAGTTTAAAGTTGGTTGGATCATGGGCCAACATTTTCCCTTTTTATAGCATAGTTGTTAGCCTAGTTGTTATATGAAATAAATATTTGGAGAATTTTATGGGAGGAAGGCCAGCTCGCTCCTCCAGCTGTTGCCTTCTCTTTTCATTATAAATAGACTTTCCAAATGCTTTAGTAGGTTTGAGTGGTTGAGCTAGGCTCCCTTATTTTGTAATATCTTGATGAAGCTATTGGCTAACTGGTTATGTACTTGATTTGAGACTTCTTGATTAATATAAGTCATCTTTCTTACTCCATCTTATTTGCCTCTGATACTGAATTATTCATGATTGAATGATTTGCATGGATTGTTGTAGTGATATTATGATGAATGTTTGATTATAGTATTGTTATGATGTTCTTTAGTTTCCTTAATTTGAATTCAAGAAGATCTTGTGTTTGAGTTTATCCTCCGAATGCTTCTTGAAGAATTGATGTCCATAGCAGACCTCTACATTTTCATCACGAAATTCTTCTCTCTATTCACCTTTACTCCCACTCACTGACTGAAGTTGATCAAGACCCCAATTTCTTGTGCATGCTAGCCCAAATTTCTGAGTTAGAGCATTATTATCTTGAGTCTTATTCATTTGACCTCTTTAAACTGATTTACATTTACATATAACCTGATGGGTATCGGGCTTACCTTCTATGTAATTTGAGGGTGATTCCTAGTGCTAACACTACCTCTGTGGTAATTTCATTAGTTATCGTCGTTTTTTCCTCCAATTTCCATCTTGGGGGGATTTCCTTCTCCACCACACAAATTTCGTCGTTATAGTGGGGGTCACATGGATTGACAATTGGGGGAGGGCAGGAGATTGGTGGAAAAAGGAGGTCATGCACCTGAAGGTGACGCCTCCTATTTTACCAAGCTCAGGCCATGGAGCAAAGAAGGGATGGAAAGTGGGAAGTGAGCACTAGAGGAGGACCCTTCCTCTTTTACCGAGATGACGCCATGGAACTGGAGAGGAGAAGACTGAGGAGCCTCCTATGTCCTCTAGATAGTGTGTTGAGGGATCACAAAATGGGTAATGAGAGATTTTTTGGAGGTGGTGATCCTATTGGGATGGGAGAGGGTGTTGTAATAACGAGCACCCCTCTTGGATTTTCCTTTCTCCATGGGAATGTTGGGGGGAGTATGGATGTGAAGGGTTATAGGAATGGAGGCTGAGAGAATGTGCTGAGGGGAGTAGGAGGTGAAAGAGGTGCTGAGAGGGATATTGTGGTGACTGAGTATGAATGGAAAATTGAGTGTGTCGAAGTCAGGGAGGATGTCACTGGTGCACAAAAAAGTGTTACATAGAGAAAAAATTCTAGAATTCTTGGGAGATTCGAACAAATGGACAGGAGGAGTGCATGAGGGCAGATGAGGAATGGAATAAAACACCAGGGAAAGAGCCTATTTACACCTCTTGATGCCATTGAAGCCTAAGTTGACAACCAACATGATCCTAGTATGCCTGGTCTGACTGGCTCATGTGCCCATTAACCCATCTAGTCTAGCCAGGCACACTAACATTACTCTTCTCATGGTGTGATCCATGGGGGAGTTAATTTCCATGGGATGATGTCTAGGGTTAATAACTCCCCTGGATTCCTAGTTCCAAGTGTCCTCGGACTCTGTCCAGGTGGTACCCCATCTGGGTGGCATGTTTTATAAGCTGATCATATATTAAAAAGTTTTATATTATGGATAGACAAATTTTGGATGGGATTAAAGTACTTGAGTGGGTTAAATGACATCCTTGTCGAGTCTATGAATGCCTAATGGAAGTAGTGGCCTTGTCAATGGTATTAAAGTTACCTTTATAAATATCATCACCTTTTGATGAAAACTTACTTTCAGGTTATAATCATCTGTTAAAGCTCTCCTTTTTTGAGTATGACTGTGCTATTTTTTTTTGAACTAATCTTAATAATTTTAATCTTAAAATATGATCTGTTTTAAGGCTACGTTAAATGTTATCCAAGTCTTTGTTTTCCATGACATGAAGGTTTGATAATGCAGAGATAATTGCTTCTCCCAGTGAGTCGCCACTGTTGCTAGCCAAACTACCATCTCGTTTCTTCGATTTTTGAAACAAAAAATTGCAAAGAGGAAATATTTGTACCCGCTTCTTAAATTGTACATACAACAAAATTGATTGTTTTTGGGTGATTACTTTTGTTGATTAGTTGTTTTTGTTTTATTTCATTGATAGCTAATGCTTTGACCCATTTCAATTTCATGACTGGTAAGCATGAAATTGAAATTTTTTCACAAGGACATCGACTGAACTCTTAAGGTTTTCACCCTGTGTAATCAAACAAACTATTTGGAAAATCTAAAATCATAAAGCACTTAGACTATGTTTCAATGGTGACTGTGAAAACTTGTTAAAATTATGCAAAACTTTCATAACTTAAGGTTAAAACCCAACCGATGTGTAATTTATTCGATTTTATTATTAAACCAATTTTCAGAGTTTAATTCATTTCTTATCCTTTGCGAATTTGGTTATCTGTTTCTTCCCCCACCATATGATCTGAATGTTATAATGAGTTGTTTGTCACTGTCTTGTCGACGTATGATATGGTTAGCATCCTTTCTATGAAACAATCATCTATATGTCCTATTCATCAATAACCACTTTCATTTCATCTTCAGGACGGTCCTTCATGACTAGGGAGTAGATTTTAGGAAACAAAGTGGGTTTTGAGTTTTTGGTCCTCTGGTTATGGGTGGATAATCAAATCTAGGGGTGGAAGTCATGGTAGCATCTCTTCAAGCCCTTATTTTTATGTTCACTATCAGCCATGAAAACCCAACCATTTATTGTTTTTGGTTGGCTCAAGCACAAACCCCTTCATTTTTCATCTTCTGGTACATTGTTCACAAGTTGATGGTCCTTGTGGTTAGAGTGGAGCCGAATGACTCACAAGTTTTGTTATCTCATGACGACATTGTAGATGACCTAGTCCATTTCGGTTGGGTAAAGTTCATTCAATATTTTGAGGGTTTCAACGTAGAGGTTACACATGCCTTTCCCAAAACTTTCGACGGAACCAAAGCTAAGGTAGGCGACATAGAGTTGCAAGTGAGTGAGGAATCCATAGTTGAGGAAAATGGTTTGTCACAGGAAGGTGATCGATGGTTTAAGAATTTGAAGATAGAGGGTATACCATGGAATTCCTTGTTGGTCTCCAAAAGGTCATGCTACAATGTGAAAGGTATGCCTATACAGTTGTTTAAAGCTCACTAGCATGGCTTACTATTGGTAATAAAACAATTTGTTACTTGTGAAGGGCGTTATGGGATAGTGTTTTTGTTTCATATACTATTGTTGATGATTTTCCTAGGGTTCAAGTTGAATTTTAGGAATGGTTTTTCTCCTTTGCATTCTGATCCCATTTCTTATTTACATATGAGTAATGATGAACCTCTCTATCCAAGTATCTCATCTCATTCTCTCCAATATTTTTGAGTTGAGGTGCAGGTCCTGAAAGACTCTGTCTTACCTACCAGTACTTCAATCGAGTTTCTTCCTGTAACCGAAATCACTTCCAAAAAATGTGATTTTGTTCCATATAGACCTTTGGAAGAAATCCCAAGTCATTTGAGGGATAGGTCATCAATCTACCTTGGTCATGTACAACCTAAGATTATAGATGATAACAATAACATTAAAATTAAGGGGAAGGAATTTAGACACGATGCTAATGACCTGGATTTCAAAAATAAGAGTAGTAGTCGCTTCAGTCAAGGATGACAAGGAACATATATCAAAATCACAACAAGCCCATTCCAACAATAGTAATAGAAGATACGAATTTTGTCAAATATGTAAGATTTGATTCCACTAGAGTGGATTCACCACTGTATGATTTTGTTTCAAATATGCCTCCATTTTTAAGGGAACAAGAAGGGTTTACAGGGATAGAAAATGATCTAAAAACGATAATGGCATAAGGTAATCCTTTGAACTCAGACAATGTGCATCCTCTACTGGGACTGGAACAAGTGTATTGTGAGGATTTATTCACTTGGATTCAAAGGTACTATCAAGACATCCTGTATTTTCAAGCTCATCTTAAGAAGGTGTTGGCTCGAAACATAGTTTTGTAAAGGAAAAATTCAGATTTGAAATCTAGTGTGCAACAAACTTCTCCCAGGGCTAACAAGAGATCCAATAAATTAGGGGACATCATTATTAAAAACTCATCTAATGTCAATGTTGTTATGAATTCAGAATTGCTAGATTCCTCTTTTTCAAATGTTTGAATTGGTAAACAATTTGCTAGAGTTAACGTTTTGATTGTTCTGTTGCAACATAATTTGTTTTCTTATTTTATTAGACTAGCTATATAATCGTAGATTCTGTAGCTTGTCTAGAATTAGTTTATGATATTTTTTTTCTTAAGTAAATTTTATCTTTTTTCTTTTCAGGTTTGAGGAGGATCGAATTGCAAGTGTTGCTGAAACAAGTGAACCATTAGAAGATGCTTCTGATTTGCAAGTCATTTTTTTTAAACAGTTTCAAAACAATACTTTGAATGATGTAACTATTTTTACAAAATTACCAGAATGGTTGTTATTGCATACCTAGATTAAAGGTGATTTTTTGAAGAAACTTTATTGGTGAAGATATGTCTCTATCTATTGTATATGAGAAACATATCAGTCACATGTTTTAAATATTGGTACTTTCCCATATACAAGGGTGTTATTTTGGAACCTGAAAGATGGACTTATTTTTTAATGATATGGAAATACAATATGCTTTTTGGATTTAATATGGATAGCAAATTTTATGATGTGATTATTTAATAACCATATTATTTTTCATATTTTTCAAAGCATGAAAACATATACTGTAAGTTAGCTTTAGTGTATTTGTCATTAAATATGATTTTATGTTTTTATTATATCTTTTTATGACATGGCTCATCATTCCTGGTTATTATAATCCCCGTGGCTCATTAAAAATAAAACAAGTATCTTTATGTTTCGATTTTATGTCAAATGTTAGAAGTTGTTATACCATTTGCAGAAGATTGGAGTTGCTTCCATCTCTAAATTTTGAATCATATAAAGCCACATGAAAAATATTTATCTTTCTGTTTCTTACATGTTTCTTTCAAAATATTAAAATTCCTTGAATTTCCTTAGGTGATATCATAAATATATTCTTTTCTCCTATGTAAAGGGCTTGCCATAGATTTATTCTTAGCAAACAGGTTACTAGAGCATGCCCTACAAAGAAAGAAAAATATCTTAGTGCTTTCTTTATTGCTTATCAAAAACATGTTAGTTATATTTTATGAGTTGATTTATTTTTAAATGAATAACGATTAAACAATTCAACTTTAAATTCTTTGATCATTTCAATCATATCATCATAAATCATATTGATTCATTTTTTTGTTTATGTGATTAATCAGTTTTAGATTAGTTTTCTTATCCACATGTGTTACTCAAACTTTGTTTCAGTAGTATAATTTTCAGTTTCACAAGGCTTTACATAAACCTTGTATATGTACATAAATATTGTATATTATATAAATAAGACTGTGTGTTATTTATATATTAATAGATAGATATATTAGCAAATGTACTTAGTGGGTTTATATAGATAAATAGACTTTTATTTTCTTAGTTTAACTTAGTGTTTTCATCGACTAATGGATTCGTAAAACTCATCGGGGTAGGTTACTTTAAATGGCTTGGGTTAATTAGACAACCTTGGACCAGAACTTCCCTTCTCATTGATGGTGTGTCATAAACTTCCATCAATAGATCCATATCTCCATGACATGATAAATTTGTAGCCATGATATTGTACATAGTGGAGCTACAATATGACAAAACAACATAGCCACAGACCAATACAAAGTGGATCTATGTGGAAGTATATATAGTGATGTCAAATGATCTCCAACGCAACCTGGAAAAAGCACATAATAGAATGAGTTCTCAACCCAGGGTCTTCATCCTGATCCTGAAATGGTATGATTCTATCCATGTGAATAGATGTCTTAATGTAGAAAATGGTATAAAGCACTTGATTACCGGTCATTAATGTATATCGTTAACAAGTGAGAGGAAAATCATCATCGATTTCAATGACTCCCAAGTGTTGACGGGCGAAAATGACCGTCCGTCAATTGGAAGAACGAGTCTGGTATGGGGTTGTCTAAATAACCCAAGTCATTTGGTATAACTCATTCTGACGGGTTTAATGGATATGTTGGCCAATCTAAAAGTCCTAGAAGAAACAAATAAAATAAATAAAAGAGATGAAATAACTAACTAATTACTAAACACTATATATATATATATGTACATATGTTATAATGTAATTGTAGTAGTTGTATTTAAGAAGAAGATATACAAGTCTCATTTATTTACATGATTTACAAGATGCAATTTTTAATCGAAACTTATGAAAATTGATGTTGTTATCACTCCAAGAAACTCCTTAGGGTTGTAGGCTAAGGATGCTTGGTAACTTAAGAAATCATGAATAATGAAAGTGTGGATCAATGGGATAAATGAGAATAGCTAATGGGAAGAGAAATCACAATGCAATCGAATGAAACAATGCTTTTAGGAATTAATGAACAGACAGAGTAATATCAAAAGATATGGAGAAAACTGATCTAGATAATCAAGTACAGCAGTGTGTAGGATCATACAAGCCAACAAGAATTCCTTTAGTTCAAGTTTATGAGCTAATTAAGAAGATAACAGTTCTTAATAGCTGAGCTAAACTGAAATAAAGTACAGAACGTGAAATAGATGAAGAAATCTGTCATAAACAACAAAAGAAGACTGATTCTGTGTTGAAAAATAAGTGTCTTAGTACAATAGCCAAAGAGTATCCAAAATTGAACCTCTAGTGCTCCAAATGTCTTTGGATTTATAGCCTTTTACAATCAGTTTCAGATCCTAAAACAATGGATCTGATATTCTAAAAATAGAAAGTCAAAACTGATTCACAAAAGATAAGGAGAGATCCTCAAGATGAGGTCAACCTCTATCTTTTGGTCTTCAAACATTGGTTGAAAGTTGATGAAGTGTAGCCTAGCCTTCCAAGGTTCTTTGATATGTTCCTTTGAAAGTGGAATTCGAATTTGATGATGTGTGCCAACAATTCCTATCATTTTTCCCTTGAAAATCACCAAATCTAGTCAAAAAATTCCCTTTTGACTTTCATCTCCAAGAATGGTCTTCAGATTTTGATTTGATAATTCATAACCAGCTTATTGAAGAAGAATTCAAACCATTCAAACCCAAAAAATCCTGATCTGGGCGAAAATTTGGCTATTCTGGCCGTGACAGGCTTTCAACAGCTAACTTACCCAAAAATCTTCTCCTTAGCTATTGAAAGGCAGAGCTTTCAACAACTAACTAGTTATAATTCTGCCTTCTGCGCTGGTGAAAGTGCATATTTTTTCAAAATCAAATTTCTCAATCATGGAGAGTCCGTTTTGCATGCTTAAATAGTCGATCGACATCTAAAAATCCTGAACTTTCCAATGGTTCTTTTAGATCTGCATTTGGATCTTAGGAAGCTATCAAAAATTTCCCTACAAGATTAGGCATCGTTCTTTCAAAAATGCCGGTGCATTTTTTATCACTAACATCTGGCTCCAACTAGGATGGATACATCCCTGTGAGGTGTCCAAGAACCTAGAAAACCTTGTGCCTTTAGTATTGGTACATGGAGTCATTCATCCTTTTTGGTGGTTAATGAGCACACACAGGCTCGCCTAAACCACCAAAAACAGAAACTTACCCCAAAATCGAAACTTGATGAATCTCGATTACTTGCAAGAGAAAAAAAACCTCAGGGCTTTGCTAGACGAAGCTCCTCCCTTTGTTTATAGTGCTACCAATTCTCAGTATGAGGTCGACCGGCACATCCACCGTGACTATCTTCCATGATGAAGATTTTCACCGTTTTCATATTTCAGCCTTCCAGAAACATAATGAGGAAAATAGGCTGCACCACCACTAGCATTTACGTAAGGTATAGAAGCAGGATCAAGGACTATAGTAAACCAAAAATCCACTGGATTGTGTGGACGATCATAAAAAATCCACCGATAAGTTTGCAGTAATAATAAAAACTCAGGCTGTGAAGCCACCAACAGAGGGCGTTGTCGGTTGCAACCATGTCTCTGCAAACCTTTTCTGGATCGTGTATCAATACAACAACAACTTCAGATACAAAGCATTTTTATATCCTCTGATATGTGCAGATAACCTTCCAAGGCTTCTAAACTTGATCTGATGAAGATAGGAAACGAATTTGATGATGTGTCGTGTGATCCCTGATATTTTGCTTCATCAAACTAACCAAAACTTAGTCAAAAACTGCTCTTCTAACTTGCCTTTCGCAAAATAGCCTTTGGATTTGATGGAATAATTCATAATCAGATTTTTCAGGAAGATATCATGCCATTCTAACCCGAACATCTGGAATCTGGGCAAAAATTTGAATGATTTGATAGATACAGCTTTTGGTGGTTAAGTGTATTGAGTTTTAAACTCCTTATCCACCGAAAGGGCCCACTTTCAGTGGTTAATGAGTGCTCCTGGGCTCACCTAAACCACTGAAAATCAAAGCACTGTCAAAAATCAAAATTTCAAAGATTTATTTACCTGCATGGTTGCATTTAGTTTCAAGGATTCTTTGAAGAAACTCCCTTCTTTCTGTCAACAACAGCCTTTCATTTAATCTCCTGCTCCTCTCCTTCTACTGCATCTTCTTGCAGTTCCATACGGCCTTCAGATGCAGTAAATGTACCATTCTGCAAAGGATATGAACTAATTGCACTGCCTGTGTCACTGTCCTCAGTTGCATATGGAACAGAAACAACTGGTAAATGTTGTACTATAGTTAGCAGCTCACTTTCAGTCCCAACTATCTGGTCTGTGTAGATAGAAGTTAGAACTGATGAAGCTGTTGAGGTGACTGCATGAGGGATTTTTTTCCCTTGCTGTACTAAACTTGATCAAAACTGATCAATAGTAGCTAATGGCCAACCTTTAAGTGGTAGGCAATCCCCCCTTGATTCATACCTGGATTTAATATATTGGATTTCGGTTGCACAGCTCCTGGGAGTCCAAAAAGAGATGGATCTATGATAAGGGACCTTTGATTCAAAACTACATTAACATCATTCTTGTTTTCCTAGGTGTTAACACCCATCTGTTGAGATCGAGCCTGAACTTGCTGCTTCGCTGCAGTAACACCCCAGAAGGATTAGATACAGCTTTGAGCAGAGTAGTTCTGTTTGTATCAAGAAGCTGTCCAGGTGAATCCCTATCTCTTTGGTGTGGATGTTTCAGGCACTCCTCATAAATTTTAGTTGCCATGGAATTTGCTTGTTGACTGTCATAGCATGTTCTCAGAATTTATGCCGTTAGATACTCCATTAAGAGAATCATGATTGACATCCCTTCTTTGCTGCTGATGGGCATGTCTCTGTTGTAATTTAAATAATCAACATTTTTCTCCTTCCCCTGTAACTCTACAAGGAAGTGATATGCAGGATCACATCCTATTCATCAATTATAGTATATGGATCTACCAATGGTTCCATTTGACTTAGCATTACCAGTCTTGTCCAAATGTTGAGAAATATGAGTCCCAAATCCTAATCTTGATAGAGAAGGAACACCGAGCTTTCATTGACAGGTACATGTAAAGGCACTATCACCAATATCTCAAATAATAGTCCAATAAGAACAGGGATGACAAAGATCCACAGTGACAACAGAACAAAACTTTTCACAACAATCATGAACCACATTAAAACTTGGTTAACAAGATATTTCAAGTTGTGAGATTTTAGATAATCAACAACATATCCAATTGCAGCTACAATAGCCCAAATAATATAGCATCCAATGTTGAAGGTGTAAAGATCATTGCATTTGATCCCATGTGTAATAGGAAACTGAGGAATGGAAGCAAACAATGCCCAACCAAGAGAAACAGGTACCACCACCAGGGCTGAGTTGAAGGAAAGTAAAGTGAGCCATGCCCAAAAACTTTGAGGAATTACAGTGTTGTGTACACATCACTGAACTCAAGCCATATATATCCATTCCCTATTATAGTTATTCAATCCGGTACCTACTCCAGCTTCAATGCATGGTCACTGGTAAATACAATCTTGCCATCAACTTCAATTCCTGGGGAAACAAAAGGAACAGATCCTGTCGCAATAATAACATCCTTGGCAATCACTATCTTATCAGAGGAACTAGTTTTACCATATTTCACCTGTTGTTGACCCAAGATCATGCCAACGCCTATCAAAATGTCTACACCAAGAGATTTCAACGAATTTGTCAAATTTCCCCTTATTTTTGAAACAAGATTGTTTGCATGGTCTGAAATAGACTGCCTGTCATACCCTGCCACTGCAACCTGTTACAAAACCTAGTCATTATGCCCAACAAGATGAAAAAGAAAACCCATCCATTAGTTTCATGTTTCCCCTTGAATAAAAGAGCTAAAATTGCCGCATCAGAACAAAAAGGAAGCAACAGATTTAATTTGCTTGCATTGTGACAATGTATATGCTTCTGAATATTCAATTTTTCACTCTTTTAAATGTCCAGATGTTCAAGTCATCCAGCAATGGTCCATTCATTGTTGACTTGAATTCATGGTAATTTCTATTAGCATCTGAAGCACTTATAAGGACCTCCTCCTCATATCGTAATCCGACAATTCCATTTTTATTTGAGTTTGACCAACACTTCTCTGAATTGTTGAAAAAGCAACATCTTCCATTTCTATAGAGATTGTCGCATGCATCCATTCCAAATATAGGTACAATCACTCAAACCTTGTTATGTCAAACCTTGAACCTCTCCATGACTCGATTTGCATGTGGCCTGATAATGCGTTTCATTTCTTTATTTTTCTGATCAGAATTCCACGTGTATCGGGATATGAATTTCATACATTGATGACTATGATAGAGTAAAAGAAATGGCGCTTAGTATGGGCTTTGCATGTTGAACAGCTTTAAGCTTTGACTCGTGGATTTAAACCTAACAAAACACCATTCTGTCCATCTGATATGCTCTGTACATTTGTCGAACACCTGTTGATGAGATAGAAAGAATAGAAACTCATGGCTTATGACTTAACTCAGTGTTGGATTTTAGACTATAGTTTAACTCGAAACTAGGCTTGAAAACTTGGTTTTGGCTTGTGCTTTGACTGTGTGCTAAGCTTGGGACTGAATACACTTGATGTTCAAGCTTAGAACCTTGCATGTATAAACAAATATATTTCTTTTTTCATACTATGAGATAATAAACATAAAAATAAAAAATGATGATACATTTTTTATGTTTTATATTCTCAATAGCATAGATGACATTATTTGCATCTTGAATTGTAGGTTCGGAGGCATGCTAACAAAGGGTTTGTGAGCAGAGTAATTGATCGGGATATTGATGGATAATATGGAGCTCAAGACACTGGAAAGAAACTGAGTAAAACGATAATCATTTGAAGAATGATGATAATATCGATCAAAATACTAGTGCGTTTTTGGGTATGGAGTTGTTAAGCCTTTAGCACTGATACCTCTGCAAACCTATAGCTTTCATGAAACCTGCTCTGCTTATTTAATAATAACTAAAGCGATCTATGTGCTCATAAAAAGAGCTTATTTTTCTGTTTAGTCCTACTCTAACCAGTAGAGGCAGATTGATCAAGTAAAACTAGATTTCCAATGCAGCCAAGTGAGAAACTGATCTACTGATATCATGCTTGATCTTGACTCAAAAAATATTAGAAACCATAGCATATAGAAATGGAGTTTGAAAGGGCAGCAGAACCAACCTTCATTTGACAAGAGCAATTTGACATTTATGTTGCTCGAGAACTCTAGATAATCAGCAAAAGGATCAATGACACTGTAAGAAAACACTTCTTCCTGTTACTTCGACTGAACATTAGAAGATCTTTGCATACCCTTCTTCCGAGAATAGCTGCCACCTTCAACTGCGTGTAAATTTGAACAGGGCTGCAAACTAACTGCATTGTTGATGATGAATGGTTTGTTGTTGTCTGCAGATCTAGATTCAAGTACGGTGCATGAAAATTTGCTGATTTCTATGGATTATTTTTCAATGTCAGTTGCAGGAGATTTAATATCTACTGCGGGAGTTTCCGGATGACAGTATTGTTCTTCATCAAAGATAAGTGAATCCACCACTCCCTTGTTTTGCATAGAAAAATGAACAATCTCCTGATCTTCCTCTTTTCTTTCATTTTTGTTTAAAGTGGTAGGTACATAAGAAGAACAATCCAGAGAATCTTTAGTCACACAATCATCAATATTCACATGAACTCTATCTTGAAGATCTTCCTCTTGAACAACAACAATAGAAAGAATTTCATGTTCACAACTAGAAGAATAGACATTTTGAATGTGTGAATGAAATTCTTCACAACAACCTTCAAG
>ML809467.1:304164-331198 GCA_009831015.1 Picea engelmannii | reverse complement strand
TGATGAGTTTAATATATTTTGGGACATCGTGCATATGGGAATGATAAATGTTTTCTCCTTCTCGTAGCATAGCTTTCATCAAAATGAAAAGATTGCATCTTCATATCTTTGCATAATTTTCGAGTCGGTCAAAACACCATATTATCCACGCCATCTTCCTTTTGAGTAACAACAACCATAAAATAGAGCGCTTATAAAAATTGAGTAGTATATTTTCTAATGGCAAACCTACATTAGATTAGTTGTAGGGCTTTGGAATAGGTGAGAAAGATAACTTTCCAAAGCTGCAAATAAACATAGAATCTTGAGTTAAGGAGCCGTTAAATCCACTTATTACCTTTTGTCCTGGGAAGCCCTTCTAATACAAGGGTCAATCACGAGGTCGCATTGAGACTGGCAGAGTTACTCACCCTGCTTTATTGGTCTTGGTGTAGAGGTTGCGCGTATTATGGGGGTCGCTTGAGAGGTATACCCACAATGATGAGTGGAAGCCTTTCGAGTTGATTTTAGGCTAGATACCCTGCCCTTGCATGTGGATCGGACTATCGACTGTTTCCCCAGGCATCATTGTAGTAATTGGTAACCTTAGTGGCCTATCTCTCTAGGTTCTTTACACGAGGTGATTGTGGAGGGGCAAGTCTTCACGGTACCTGGAATCGATGTTGGCCAAACTCACTCGGGCTCCTTGGAGGGTATACCCATGATTATGTGTGGGAGCTTGCACCAGGGTGTAAGTCCATTAAGTAGGTCATCAATGTAACTTTTCCACCCGCTCTATCTCAGTCCATTCTTACATTGTTCCCATGACGTTGGATTTCATCACCAACTAGTGTGTTCATTGTAAGAAGGTTTTGTTTGTTTTCTTGCTTCCTAGATTTTTAGTGTGTGCTGTTTGTTTTCCCTAGCAGAATCTAGGTTGGATTTATTTAATGGCGTCAGTTCCTGAAATGACCAATGAAGGAACCCCTGCTCCAGGGAACCTTTTATTTTTCCTTCCTATGGAAACATTGGTCCTCCTCACATCGCTACTTTGAGCCTTCCAGATCTCACTATTGGATTACTAATATGGTTGATTTCCACTCAGGTAATCCTGAATGCAGTTAGTGCTTCAGTCACAAGAACTTCCCCCCAAGAGAATCAACCTCATGTTGATCCGTCACCTTCTTCACCAGTAAGGTCTTCTTCGCCTTCTTCGCTTGCAATGTCGCCTTCCGTTTCATCTTCTTCGTCAGGTGAAAGTTTTGAAGCTAGTAACCAAGTGAATAAGAAGAAGAAGAAAGATAAGCGAGGGTCAAAACCTCCAACCACTGTCAAACATGTTGGAAAACAACCAGTTACTGTTAATCGTGTTGGGAGTGTTGATGATTTCAAGATCACCCAAACAACTCGTAAGCCCAAGTACCCTTTTAGGCTTTGTAAGGGTAGCCATCTTCTTAAGGATTTCCCTGGTCTATCCAAGGTTATAGAAGCATGGTCTACACACCCTCGCCAACCCATGTCATCAGCCTCTAAACAACATGTTTATGACCTCCCGTCAACTAGTCAAGATATCGTTGAGAAGAAGAAAAGTAGAGTCAAGTTCCCGTGTATGTTATGCAAAGGGAGTCATCTCACTCACCTTTGTCCTCATATGGATGAAGCCTCTAAATTACTAGAAGAAATGACTGTTTCACAACCTCAACTTCCATCTGCTTATCGTAAGCTTTCTCTCAACCCTCCAATAGTTGATGGAATGATCACTCTGGTACCTTCACCGGTCAATCCAGTTGATCATGTCATCAATCTGGTCATGTCCTTAGTTGAACTAGTTGACAAAGTGGTTGATCTGATACCATCCTCAGTCAATCTCATTCGCCCCTCAAAGAGTGAAACTAAAGAGGTCAATCTGATCCCATCCTTGGTCGATCCCACTCTCCCGTTAGAGAGTGTCACCCAAGTGGTCGATCCATTTCCACCTGTCGACCCCATTCTCCCCTTGAAGAATGAAACCCAAGTGGTCGATCTGATCTCTCCATCGGTCGATCCTACTCTCCCGCTAGAGAGTAAACTCGATACTGCCCATGTTTTTCTCATTGATACAGACTCTACCACGTCAGGGGGTATTCCTCCTTCTCCTGTGAAACTCCCTCCAAGTAATGAGGCCATCCATTTTGATTGGGGTGTGCTAACTGGACCTCATCTTCCCTCTCACGTTCCTTTCTAGATTATAGTACAGGTTTGTGGTTGAGACGTTCCTCAGACACTAATAGATGAAGGTTCTTCTGTTAGTATTTTATCCTCTATTGCTTGGCAAGCTTTGGGTTGTCCTCCACTTGCGCCGGTTATGCAAAATTTGTTAGCTTTTAACAGAAGAACCAGTCAACCTTTAGGGACCCTTTCTTAGTTTCCTGTAACTTTGGGAGGGAAAACTATCTTTATTGATGTCATGGTAGTCCAAGACCCCTTGAATTTTTCTTTACTCCTTGGGCAAGATTATGTCTATGCCATGAAAACTATTGTGTCTACTCTTTTTCGTGTGATATCTTTTCCTCACGATGGAAGAATTGTGACTATTGATCAACTTTCATTCATTGACCCCGACTGGATTGCCTCCCTAAATGGTTCTTATATGCAGATGGTATCGCCCCCGCCACATGTCATTTATGTGGCATTGTCACCCATGGATTCGACTTATGATGACTTAGATCCAGTGGTTGACATGGTGATCTCTTCGATAGGGTTGTTAGAGCCTGATCTCTTAACTCCTGTTGTGACCCTCGACATGGTGTCCTTCCAGAGTTTTTTTCTTCCTTAAAATGAAGACCTCTTGGAAGACATGAACGATTTTTGTCCCTTAAAATGGTGTCATTCCGGAGCATTGTCCTTTTGGACTCCATGATCAAGAAGAGACGGTTTCGATGATAGTTTTTGCGTCTCTGTAACAACCTCATTAAAAAATGAAACAGAGGTTTCAAGGATAGTTTTTGCGTCTCTGTAACAACCTCGTTAAAAAATGAAAGAGAGGTTTCAAGGATAGTTTTTGCGTCTCTGTAACAACCTCGTTAAAAACTGAGACTGAGGTTCCAAGGATAGTTTTTTGTATCTCTGAGGCAACCTCATTAACAAATGAAACAAACGTCTCTTGAGCATGATTTTCTGATTTCAAGCTCATTAAAAAATGAAACCAGACTTGAGCATAGTTTTCTAATTTCAAGCTCGTTAAAAAATGAAACCACTTGAGGATAAGTTTTTGCATCTCTGTAGGAACCTCGTTAAAAAATGAAACAGAGGTTATGAGCATAGTTCTTGTTTCTATGTCAAACTCGTTACAAAATTAAATAGTTTTCCCCCTCTCTTTTTGAGTCAAGTCCTTTGTCTAGTATTTGAAGCTTCATTTCATTCTCCTTTGCAGTTGGATGAAATGAAGCTTGGGGGGCATTTTCCTCAACCTCTGGACTTCATGCTGAAGTTGAGCCGCTAGCTTCTTAAGTTGGGGGCTAAGGCTTCTTAAGCTAGGGGGTAAGTACCAACCATCGTTGTGTTATGCATTGGGAAGTCATAAGCATAGTTTTCTATGGTTCAAGCTTGTGTAAAAATGAAACCACTTACCTCAAGCATAGTTTCCTCTGGTTCAAGCTTGTGTAAAAATAAAACCAAGTCCAAGCATAGTTTTGTTTTGTTTTAAAGCTTGCATAAAAATGAAAACAATCCCAAGCTTAGTCTTTGTTCTTTCTCATGCTCGTAAATACATGAGAATAAGTTATCGAGCTTAGTCTTTGTTCTTTCTCGTGCTTTTAAATCAATGAGAATGTAACCGAGTATACTTTTATCACTTTTTCAGACTTGTAAAGGTTATATGAAAAAGGAACCCCCTGGAGTCCTCTTTAAGCTCTTTTCAGACTCTCTAAACATGAAAAGATTGTCGAACAATCTTGTTCTTTTCACGCTTGTTAAAGTACTTGAAGAAAACATCTGTTGGACGGAAATTTTTCTCTTTTTCGGTCTCATCAGACTACTTTACAAAAAAGGAACTGAGAGAGTTTTCTTTAAGTGTTTTTCAGACTCTCTAAACATGAAAAACCCATGAGTTTTCTTTCTTTGGACTCCTAAAACAAACATTGAAAGGCCCATATGGGACCTGAGTTTTGTTTAAGTGTTTTTCAGACTCTCTAAACATGAAAAACCCATGAGTTTTCTTTCTTTGTACTCATTAAATAAACATCGAAAGACCCACAATGGGACCGAACCAATCCTTCCTAATGTTCGTTAAACATATTCTGAGGGACTCGTCCGAAGGATGAGCTTACATTACAAGCATATGTTATCCTCCTCAAGCTTGTGTAAAAATAAAGAGGTACTCACCAAAAATGGTGAGGGAAAAAATTGGGAAAGAATTGTGTCTAAACATGTATTCTGTGGAAGATCCACTTTTAAACATGACACCCTTTCACTCGCCTTGTGTCTAGGTTGGAAAATCCACTTGTCTCCTGATCATACTCCTTTATAAGATTACAAATTAGTCTGTGATCCCTGTTGTTGATTCAGTGTTTCCAAGACAGTTGTCGTGTTGTCAATATGTTCAAAGAGAAGTTCAACCCGAAAAGCCTTCTATTGTGTCGACCATTTTTGTAGTCTTTAAGCCTTCTATTGTGTCGGCCATCCCTGAGTTAGTCCTTAATCACTTGTTACTCTAATCTACATCAAATCTTGTTACTTGTTTCGTGTCATTGATTTGGGATACAGTTACACATTATTTTCGTCATCCCTATGACCGTTAATGATGTAAACCTATCTGTTGCCTTCAGAGGGGTCAGTGGCCTGAGTTCCTGAAGAGATAAGGGAGAAGAACTTTTTCTGAGAAAAGAAGTTGCATTTTCCTGTGTAAAAACCTTATAAAAAAGGAATTTCGTAGGCTGCCTATGTATTAGGGTGTGAGAATTCCTTATTCTCATAAGTTGCATCATAGCTAGGGTGCGAACAGTTCGCAGGTTGCACTATAAGCAGGGTGCGAGAATGCTTACACATGGGAAAAACGAGCGTTCTCTCAAATCTTCTAGAAGGAGAAACTTCCATGGTGAGGTGGCATATGAATGGTTTGGATCTTACTCGCTTTCATGATTTAGTAGGATCAGCCTAACCTCCTCACCTTATCCTCTTCAACTTATAAAAGGAGAGGAGCTCTCATGGAGAAGGGGTTCTTGAGCTTGTTAGCTTTGGTTGGCTTGGAATTATCAGCTTGGTTGGAGTGGCTTTGAGATTTGCTTTGTCAAGATAGATTGTGAGTAGCTATTAGATCCATGGTTTCAGAATCCTTGGAGCAAGAAGTGTGTGGGGAACGAAGGACAGTTGGAAGGGACCTTACGACATCAAGGCCATGGTTGTAATCTCTCTTTCACATTTAATATGATATAGTAATATGATTCTTTCCTATAAAGCTTGTTGTGTTTTATTGTATGATTCCTTGATCACATACATAGCTTTATATTGAGTTTATGCTATTACTATCACTTTGGATGGTTGTGTTCTTTTGCAGGATCATCATGGTATGAGCATTGGAATGGAGCTAGGATGGCGATGGCAAGAGGAAGCGACATTTAAACGGTATGTCACTCATCCCTCTTTAGTTAGTAAATTCAATATCTAAAACTTAAGGAAAGCGTCATGTTCTGGTGTGTTTTGTTCTAGATCTAGGTGGATCTAGGGAGACCAGTTAGTGTTCGCAACTATCGATTAGTCCAATAACAACGGGGTGATATTGGAGGTTAATTGCAATACAGGTGAATAGTTGATCATATTATCTATTTTCTTTCGAAACTGGAAGTTTTATCATGGTTTAAAGATTTTAGATTTCCTTTAAGAAATCATCTAGAGAATGGGGAAGCACTTAAAAGTCATTCCTTAAGAATATGGATGGCATAAAAAGTTTAAAGATAATCGTATTTCTCAAAGATTTAAACCATATCTCTGGTGTAATACTTTGATAAAGACAATTTGAGGACAAAATGAAAGTGACAATTTACATAAAAATCAATTGTCCAAGCTATATCTTAATATCAGGACCTCTTTGAACTATTTCAATTTGCTTGAAAAATACAAGTCTTAAAATAAATGCTTCCTTCGACAATAGTTTTTTGATCATAAATTTATTGATTCAAAAAGACAGATAAGAAGGAAACACATTCAAATCAATCAAAGAAAACAAAAAACACACAACAAACCAAATCAAATTTTATTAATGGGATTCAAAATTAGAAGTACACAAAATCAAAACAACAAAAGAAAACTTTTCAAGAAATGATTTTGGCCAAAGATAAAGTTGAGCTTTTGGATCCACTAGCATCTCACTGTAAAATAAAGGAAGAACTAAATCATATAAAATATCATGTGTGAGTAAGTTCCTTTCTTAATATAGTGATGCATGAGATGCTACTTTGACCAAGCATTATTATTCAAAATAAAAGAGTCTAAAGGAAAATAAAAAAATCCTTATTAAGATGAGTGCAGTCCTATTTGTGGCACCTTGGGTCAAGGTTTAATTGATAGTTCAAATTTACTTATCTCTTTACTTTCCATTTAAAATTTTCATGATGATACTACGTTTTCGAAAATAAATATTCAATGAAAAGAATAGAGAAAAAGATTTAAAGTGGACTTCCCTGAAAACATTCATATTATGGTTCTCTTGGTGTACCCACTTGTGTTCATAATTGCATTATTTTTTTTTTGTAACTAGGGGAATCGGTAACAACGACAGTATCGTACTTGCGTGACACGGGGTCGAATCCTGCCGGCTGCCTTATAACCCCTAGGGAGAAACGCACCGCCCTCAAGCACGCCCTCCGGGTAAATCGGGGTGAGAATCGACCTTGAGACTCATTTTACATAGTTCCTTCCATTTACACGGCACTTGCCAATCGGTCTACACCCCTGCGGGCATTCATAACTGCATTATTACACAAAGAAATATTGATAAATAAAACTAAAGGAAACCTACTCCTAAAACTACTCTAAACTACTAAATAGATCAAAACGCTAAGTAAAATCGTATTTCTAGTGCAGCCACAAGAGCATCTTCAATCTTGCATAGCATAGAAAATTGAAAATCAGAATAAAAGAATGTACTATTTGTAGATGAAAAAAAATTATGTCATGCTTACCTCATATATATTCATTTCAAAACAAAACAAGCACGACCTTACCATTCTTTTGAAACTTCTTGATGTACGAATCCTCCAACCATTCTGCAATCTTGTCGTGATATGGGTCATAATGGCATGGAAGAGTGTAAGTAAGTTTGGAAAACTTGTCATTATTATAGGGACTTGACATAACCATCAACCAAGGTTGAAGTGCCCCATCCTCCTGATAATTCTCCAAGTGTTCATCAATTTTTTCACATGGAAGATCTAAGAGAATCATGTTATGCTTACTTCCTAGATATTTAGGTAAAAACAAAGCAAGCACAAGTTTATCTTTATTATGTAGATTTTTCATATACGAATATTCAAGTCAATCTAAGACCCTATCATAAAAATTAGGATGCAAACTATGAATTTGATGAAATGGATATATCAATGGGGGAACACATCATAAGAGGATTCATGACATCAGTTAGATTATTGGTTGGAATGCTTCCTTTGATGATATTGATCGTTTCAAAATGTGAAGCATAAACATTAAAATTCAAACTAATCAAAGAATGAATATGAAATGTAGAATATTCGATCTCCATAAGGATATTGAGTGCATTGTCTTTCTCAAGAATAAATCGTGTAAAATCATCTTGCAACATGTCATTTTTCCATGCGAGTGACGAAAGTGAAAGAGCATCAAATCCAACTTCATAAATGTTATGTTTGGAATTAATTTCACCAAATTTTGGCATATTCAAAATATTTGATTTTGATGACAAAGAGTAAGATATTGTGATTAAAGTATCAAGTCCACCAGAATCTAAGAAGAGATCGGGATATAAAGAGTAAAAGGAATCATAAATGAGCACATGAAAAAAATATCTTGAGCTATGGTATTTAACAATGGTATTCTCAAGACATTCCTGTTCATTTTCCTTCAAACTTTCACTCTGTTTTGGTGATAAATTCTTCAACATAATATGATCATCTAAATTTGCCTCCTATAAGATAGACAATTCAAAACTTTCATGAAAAACATTTGATCTTTCATATTGATAAGGTACAATTTGTAGATGAGGGCTTAAGGTTTCTTCTTCCAATTGCAGATCTACATGTCTAATCGGTTTCATTAGAATGTTAGAATGCTTAAGATCATTTTTGTCACACAAGTGTTCTTCAATAAATAAATTTAGGTACTGATTAGAGAAAGAGTTAGAAGAATATGGACATTCATCTTCACCCAACATCAAATGTTCTTTCACGATGGTTGAGGACTGAATATGCAATGATTCAGAAGAAAAACTAGTTTGACTGTCAGTAAGAACATTTTCAATAGATTCTACCTCCCTTGCTTGTTGAAATTTTTCAGATGGATTCCTCTCATCGTGTAAACAAAATTCTTCTCATAATTGAGTGATAGTATTTGCAACCGATTCATCATTCACGATTGAATGTGACTGGATGAAAGGGACACAAGCATCATAGAGGATATTTAGTACAAATGACATGTCATCAAGATTAAATTTATAGAGAACATGATAGATTCTTGTTGAAAAGATTTCTGGAGATGAATTGCCATTGAATAGTAAAGTCTGAAATTATTCACATAATTGATTGTAATTATATTTTTCAAAATCATCTAAAAAATCATCTACAAACTGAAACCAATCAATAATGTGATATGCTGGAAAAGACTCAAACCAATGTTTAATCCGACCCCTGAAAGTGAAAGCAAACAATCTGCATAAAACCTTTAAATCAGAAATGTCATGCTTGATGCATTTACACCAAAACTTGTTAAGATGGTCTTTTGTAGATACATCCCCCCGACCATCAAAGGTGAGTTTTAACAAGTGAGAGACTGTATCGTTGGGAATATTAGGTAATGAGAAGTGGAAAGAATGTTCCAACACAGTGATTTGGGGAGCCATGGGAAATTAATTAAATTCGAAACAAAGACTCTTATAAGGCCATCTTGTCTGTCTGGACTGCCTTCTAGTGCATTTCAAGATGACACAAAAGAAGGATTTATAAATTTGGAATTATGAAAGGCTAAGGGGTGAAACATTTAATCATTAAAGTTACTCGGCCCTCCTTCTAGTGCCATTTGTTGACGGGCGAAAATAATCGTCCGTCAATTGGAAGAACGAGTCCAGTCCATGATTGTCTAAATAACCCAAGCCGTTTGGTATAACTCATTCTGACGGGTTTAATGGCTCCATTGGCCAATCTAAAAGTCATAGAAGAAACAAATAAAATAAATAAAAGAGCTGAAATAATTAACTAATTACTAAACACTATACACACACACACACACACATGTTCTAATGTAACTGTAGTAGTTTTATTTAAGCAGAAGATATACAAGTCTCGTTTATTTACATGATTTACAAGCTGCAAGTTTTAATCGAAACTTACGAAAATCGATGTGAAAAATGATTGCTTCTAGGAAGCGGATAAAGAAAACACATAAAAATATTTATTGTTTTTCTTTTATAAATTTAAAGAATCTTGCAAAAAAAGGTTAATGAAACATGAACATGTGGATAGTCAAAGCTGAACCATACATTCTAGTTTCAATGATATGTAAATGAAAGAAAAATAAAAAGAAGTTATCTTGTCGGTTAATTAGTGAAGTGTATCCAAGCATCTTCATGAGTGGTGAACATCCGACTACCATGTCTAAGAGAGAAATTTGCAATGAACCTTATGACTGTTCTAAATAAATTCAGAACATGTATTGGCAGCTTAGGTTTTAATGACAGAAAAGGAAACAAAAACATAAACCTTTGATCTCATAATTATACATGATTACAACAAGATAAATCTGGAAGCAATCTATTCATTTTATCATTCAATTTAAAACTCAAAGATAAATCCCATTATTTAAATCGAAGATATAATCACAACATTTGTATTTTGATGAAGCAAATGATAGATGATATTTATAATATAAACCTCCTACACATCACATATCATTTAATCTAAAGATATCAGACCTGCACATGTAACAGGATTAAAAAAAACATAAATAACAACATCATAAACAAAATGCTAAAGCCAAAATGCATATATGTTGTTCTATTAATTTTTGGAATCACTTGTCCATCCTGTAGTCTTGGAAGAAATGTTTTGGATAATAGACTTTAAAGATTGGAAAAATTAATACATAAATGATAATAATTAACCATGTATTGATAAAATAGACTAAAGTTAATTTAACTCAATGCATAATCAATTATTCAAAGAATATGAAGATACTATAATGAAAATAAAACCATTTTACTCACAGGACAAAAGACATTAAGCAACCTGGAATTCCATATTCTTCTTTGAAAATACTCGTCCATTCTCCCAAAGATTCCAACCATCCGTTACTCCATTTGAAAAGAAGAAAAGTTTACAAAAGAAATAATATACAAAAGAGAAATGATTAAAATCCTCCTCTCCAATTCTTTGGATCCTTGACTCTGAACTTTCTCATATATTTATACAATGAATGAACAGTCTGGGCATCACTATTAGTTTTCACCACCTGAAATTTTCCTCATAAAAATACATCAATATCTCTCAGGTCATGCATTCTTTTGGGAAACACACTAGGAGGAAGGTAAATGGGTCCATTTTAGTTCTAGGTTTTCAACCGTTTCTTGAAATTCCTCATAGTTTGGCTACAATCAATTCTGCAAAATCGCCTGTCTGATCTTGACGCCTTTCCAAATTTTATCTATTGTTGCTCATAAAATTATTTGTAGCAATCCAAAATTATTTTTGGATCAATCATCTTGAACGTATTTGGATAATAAAATCAATCCATGATCAGATCTGTATCAAATATTTGATAATAGAAACCCATGAAACAAAAAGAAACCTAAATTAATAACCTAAAAATTGTGAATAAAACAAAATCTAAAAAAATAAAAAAATGAATTTAAACTAACTATAACTTGTAAACAAACATTGTTTATAATTTGCTTTCAAATACGATCTAGAAGCTTCAAGTTAATGGAGAAAAAATATTAATTTTAGTTTTTTACAAAATCAAACAAATGATAGATAATTTTATTATTATTATTATTTTGAAATGAGATGCAAAATGAAAAAATAATTTAATTAATTAATATCACCAAATGATTTTATGAAAATGAGAAACCAACCAAGATATTATTTGATGAAGTATTGAACCCATTATTTAAAATAGTCAAACTTTCTAATGAACAAAAGAAAAAACACATAATCATAATTTAAACGATAGTAAACATTTGATAAAAATTAACATTTTTGTTTAAATTGAGATTTTTATGCTCGTTTCTAAATTTTAGCATATACTCTTGTAATGAATGTCTCATACTATAGTGAATGTATTAAGTTGGTCTCAAAGAAATCCAAGCTATGGGACTATTTGAAAATGTTGATTCTGTAGCTCATCATAATCATCAATATTTGAATGGGGGCCCTTTAAATTTTGTAAAAATTTAGGGGGAGTTGTTGGGGCCCAACACCAAGGTACCCTAGTACAATCAAATAGGTGTGAATTAATGAGATGAATTCAAACACTCAGTGGAATCTTCTGATTAGAGGTCAATGATATAAACCCACTGTTGAAAATGAGGAATCTTGCAATTGAGGCATGCAGGCTCCAAGGTACTAATTGGTTTCTAAGTTTGATTCCTGGATAATGTGTTGAATTCGACAAGAATAGAATCGTGAAAGGAGGGCCATGATGTATCCCCCATAAATGACATGAATCAAATGTAGGATAGTGATGAATATTTATGAATCAAATGGAGATAGACTGACATGGGTATGGATATTGTAGATTGGTTGTAAGGTTGATACTTCCCTTGAACATTGCACAAGAAAATGATTGACTTGGAAACATTTGACTCGATGAGGAAAGGATCCAAACATAATATGATGATCACCATAGTGTGATGACAACCAATGGTTCTCTTCGAAGCAACCAAAAGAGTATGAAAATTCATATAGTGTGATGACAACTAAAGGTTCTATTTGAATGTAGAAAGAGTATGAAAACACATGGAATTCAAATGACTCAAAGACAAACAGATTACCCAACCGTACAAAATAATGTAGATAGGTGCCATATTCAAGGGTGAAAACAAACTGCCATAATGTTTTAAAAACTTAACTCACTTCCAAAATCCCCCCCCCCCCATCTAGATAGATGAGTACCTCTTTGTTTTTTAGCGAGCTTGAGGAGGATAAAATATGCTCGGTATAAGCTCATCCTTCAAATGAGTACCTCAAAGTATTTTTAACGAACCCTAGGAAGGAGTGGTTCAGTTCTATACGGGTCTTTCAATGTATGCTTTATGAGTCTAGAGAAAGTAAAATCGATGGCCTTTTCATATTTAGAGAGTCCGAAAAGATGTTAAAGAAGAATCTATTTCATGTGCCACTCACATGATAGCACTCTCTTTCTTTCTTTCTCATCTAGATGGATTTTTTCGTAAGTTTAGTCTCATAATCCAGAAAAAGTATAAACTAATACTCATAAGAAACATCCTAACCAATATGGTCAAGGTGTTTCTTTTTCATAAATAGTTTTATGATACCAAAAAATAGATAAAGTACCGCTCAACATATGTGCTTTCAAATTCACTTTAAAGAGCGTGAAAGACAACAATATCGCTTGAAAATCTTTTCATCTTTAGGGAGTCTGGAAATATCTTAAAGGAGACTCCAAAGAGTTCCTTTTTCGGATATCTTTTATGCATTTGAAAAAAGTGATAAAACTATATTCAATAACCTGTTCTCATGTATTTACAAGTAGGAGAAATAAAAAACACTGAGCTCGTTAGCCTATTCTCATGTATTTACGAGAACAAGAAAAAACAAAGACTAAGCTCAGGATTGGTTTAATTTTTACACAATATTGAAAATGAAGTAAAAGAATTCTTGGGTAGGTTTCATTTTGTCACAATCTTGAAACTAGAAAATAAACTATGCTCATAACTAGTTTCCTTATTTAACAAGATTAAAACTGAAACTAGTTGTGCACGAAACTTCCCAACATAATGTCCAAATGTTTTGAGGGATGATACCCATGGGTGGTTCGTAATTTTCCCCTAGCTTGAGAATGTAGTGTCTTAAATCCAAAATGATAACCAGAGGCTAGAGACATGCCCCCCAGGCTTTATTTCATGCATTTAATCTTCTCCTATCACCAATTTCTATACCGGAATAGACTCCTGGTTACTAATAGAAAAATATTCACTAGACAAGGAGAAGAAATAGGATCAACTGACCTAGGTTGATGAAATGAAGGTTCAGGTATGAGTTCTAATGAAAGACTCAACTTAACAAGAGAGGTGGCTTCTTCATTTTTAAATGAGCTTGACATAAGAATAAAACTATGTTCATATCCTTTGGGTTCAATTCCCAAACCTCTTATTTCATTTTTTTAACGAGGTTACCACATAGAAGAAAAACTACGCTCATGACCTCTTCTTGATCATGGCTTCCAAGAGGACAATTATTTGGAAGGAATACATGTCAAGGTACATACCTCAATTGTGGATTTCAATAGATCTTCATTGGATGGAAGAATAACACTCTATAAAGAATACATGTCGAGGGTCATAATAGGGGTAAAGAAATTATACTCTGATATCCATATTGAAGATATTATCATGCCAACTGTGAGATCTAAATCCAAAGAAAAGGATCATGTAGTGAGAGGCTCAGTTTCATTGGCAATTGAAAGCATGGGATATATCACCACATAATTAACCTTTGGTGGAGGACATACCACTTGCACATAAGGATCATTTAGGGAAGGCTAGTGGATGGCAGTCAAGTTAGGACCAACAAATGAAAGTTGATTGATAGTCACAATTTTTCCATTATGAGGGAAATATACCACTCGAAAGAGAGTGGCCAGATAGATTTGATGGTGTATACATAATCTCACCCAAGGAGAAAAGTAAAATCCAAGGGGTTGTGAAATACCATAACATCAATATAAATGGTTTTCCCTCCTGAAGTAACAGGAAAATGTGGAAGGATCCCTAAAGGTTTAGTGATTCATTTGTTAAAAGATAAAAAATTATGGGTAACTAACACAAGCTAAATACAACCTAAATCTTTCCAAGAAGTTGAGGATAGAATACTAATGGAAGCACCTTCGTCTACAATATTATGAGGAATGATCCTACCCCAAACCTAAACAATTATTTGGAAATGTACGTTGGAAGGAAGAGGAGTTTTAGTTATCCCATGCCAATAAAAAATATTGGTCTCATTACTTGGAGGGGGTTCCATAGAAGAAGGAGAAATCCCCCCATTGTATGGAAGAATCGATATTAACAATAAAACCATGAGTAGTATTGACTTCACTCTCTAATAGGAGAGTTGAATAGACTAATGATGGGACCATATCGATCACTTCGCAAATTTCACTCTTTAAGGGAAGAGAAGGATCGATCGATGATGGACTCGGGTTGATGAATTGGATTTCCCTATTCAAGGGAAGAGTGGGATTGACCGATGAGGGAACCAGATAGACAAATTTAACTTCACTCTTCTAAGGAAGAGCGATATTGACCGATGAGAAAACTAGATCGACCATTTCAACAACCAATGGTAGGTTGGGAGAGAGCTTACAATAAGCCGTTAGAAGTTTTGGCTAAGAAACAATCATGTCTTCCAACAATTTTGACATATGTACACCTTGATGTAAGTTCCCATATGGCACAACCATGGGTTACCCTCCAAGGAGCTTAAGTGAGTTTGACCAATGTTTGGTCTGGGTAAAACAAATACTTTCCCCTTCATCATCACCTTGTGTAAAAACCCTAGATATTATGGACACTAAGGCTACCACTTACAAAAATAAAATCCCAGCGAAACAATCGACAGTCGAGTATACACACAAGGGAAGAGATGAAACCCAAAATCCCCTTGAGAGGTGCCTCTTATTGAGGTGTGAATCTCCCAAGTGATCACTAAGTGTCTAACAACACCATTTGTAATATGTGCATACCACTCCACCATGACCAATGAAGCAAGGTTAGTTACTCCGCTAGCCCCAATGTGACCTCATGATTAACCCTTCTATGAGAAAGGATTCCCAGGATAGTGATGCAACAAATGGATTTCTGTATCTAACTCAAGATCCTATGTTTTTTTTACATCTTTCAAAATTCATCTTCACCGCCTATTCCAAATCCATCCAACTAATCTAATGTAGGTTTTCAGATCCCTAGAAAGAAAAATTTATAGAGAGATTTTAATTAGCGCTTTGATTTTATGGTTGTTAGTTACTCAAAAGTATGGAAATGAAACTGATGATATTTGGACTTGAATCTTAAAACCATGCAAAATAAAAATGAAATGAAATTTTTTTTTTTTTTATGAACACTAACTATGGAAAGGATAATAGTCTTTTTTCCATTCCCAAAAGCATAAACCCAATGAAATGCAGCAAAAACAATTCCTAAATCCTAAGAAAATGTTCAAGACAATGTTGCTAAGTAGAATGAAATCAAATTATCTTTGTTTGTTTCTAAAATGTAATGTAATCAAATAAAATTTCTTAATGCTTCTTTCCTTTCAAATGAAATGAAAGAGTTCAAGGTTGATATAGAAAATAACATGAATAAAAAAGAATATCCAAACAAAGACGCATTCAAACGCTCTAAAAATGAAAGTATAAAACATATAAATGACCTCTAACACTAAGTTAGGAAGGCAATTCGAAAGAAAAAAATAACTATAAAAAAGGATTTAAATCCAACATATCTGAGATCAATTAATGTTGCAACATACCCTGAAAGATTCTGAATTGACTTTATGGATCAAAAATTGCCTAAAAGAAAATTGAAAAAACAGGGTTTGATGCACTATATTGTCTCCAAGTTAATGAAATGAACTTTCAAAACTAAAAAAAAAAGAACTTGAAAGCTTTCAGAAAGCAACAAAAATAATTCTAATGATTAGACAATAACCACAAGATCAAAACCATTGACAATCAAAACTGCATTCAAGAATCAAATAAAACTTGAATGTTTGACCTTTCACAACTTGATCCAAGACAATAGGGTATAAAAAAAAGAGTGATAAAATCAAACCTTTCAAAAAAAAAAGTCCTAATAAATGAAACAAGGATCTGAGGCCTAATTATGAGTAAAAAAGGATCAAGAAAGAGAGATTAAAAGGGCCAAAAACCATTCCAGAAACAGGGGGGGCACTCCTGTGAGAAAGAAGATAGGTCATCCTAGGGAGGAGGACACTCCCTAATACACTATCATAGGGAATCTAGGATGATCCTTAGGGGTTAAAAAGAGGGATTCCCTAAGGAGGGGACACTCTGTAGGCCACAATGAGGGGGGGCATCCTAGCTCTAAACAAGCCAAACAAAATGGTCCAAATCAAGTGGAATTCAACCTATACTTAATAAAATGATAACAAAGGACTTTGTAAACTAATCAAAGAGGATGGAAACAGAGAGAACATCAAGAATAAATAATTCAAATCAACAATGAAAAATGAAAGAGAATGAAAACCATGGAAACACTCGTTCCTCAATGGAGTTGCCAAAAAATGTAGTAGGAAATATCCCCTTGTGAACATGTTGATTTCTCCTTAGTTGGGTTTTCTTAAACTAAGATAGTTTAAAACAAATGGTGCCTAACATTCCTGAATTCTATCCATTCATACATGAAATGAGAGAGAAAAGGAGAAGGAGAGAAAAATACATGTCTATGTTGGTTGTCCTCACTACTCCTTGCCCCTCTAAAGTTGGATTCAAGACAACTACAAATCTAGTCTACCTACAAAATAATAAGAATACCCTAGTCTTCTACTAGTTGCAACAAGTTAGGTAAATACTATCCTAATCAATTTACACTCATTCAAACATGAATTGAAACAACAATGGAAATGAGGAAATAGGGAAAGTTAATGTATAAAAAAAACAATGGATCTTGCAATGGGATTCAATCTTCCTCCATGCTTCTCCTTTCCATCCCATTATGTGCACTACCAAAATACTTTTGAAGTCTGATATAAAAAGTTTTATATCTTCCATATGAAACTCCTTCAACCTTGAGAGGCCTAGTTTATATAGGAGCTTGGGAGTTTTAACCAACATAGGGAATCAAGGGAATGATTGAGGATTAGGTGCATAAGGTTGAGATTCTCCCTCCTTAGGTTAGGATTTAATTCCCAAATTATAATATCTCGAGCTCATGATTCACCCCAAACCATAACAACCCAAATATGCTCGAAACGTATCTCACATAAAAAAGAGCAATTGGTTAAAATTGTCCTAAGTGGAAGGACGTTCCCTTAGAGTGGCAGACAAGTCATTATGGATGCTCCCAAAAGGTATACCAAGGGTAATCCATGTGGGGGGGATAGTCCCTATGCATGATAAGGGAGGCATCCTTCTTTCAACCAAGCCAAAAATTGAAGGAAAAAGTCATGTTTTCAACCTCCAAAATGGGTTTTTCTTCTCTCCAGTGGCTAGGAATGATGAAAAAATGTTGTTCCATGGTTTCAAAGAGATAAAACAATAATGTGACACTTAGGAAAGTGGTTTTTTGGAATTACGACACTTAGCAACACAATTGTACATAAGTGCAACACTTAATGCAAAAGCGACATAAGTGCGACACTCATTCCGACACTAGGTAGTGTGCAAATTTTACATATAAAACCACCCTATTTTGTAGGTGATTCCCTAATTTCTAGGGGAACATTCTTACTAGATAATATTCTCATGTATGGAAGATCCATAAACATTAGACTATCAATCGTAGGAAAATATTTACCTAGGTGAGTGTGTAATATCTCCAAAACCATTTCCCCTAATGATTCCTTTGGTTCTATAAGACCTCTTTCAAGAGTGATGCCTGGAGATATCCTTGCTCCTACTAGAATTTCTTGAATTATGTCCATAATGCATTTTCTTCTGCATATATCAAAATTTGAAGCACAGTAGCATTCAACTTGTTTCATTCCTCCTAAGCATTAATCAACCTTCATTATCTACTCCACCTTCAAATTTCTCATGGTATCTACAATATTGGAGGAGTCTCTTGATTTATTTGTTCATTTGACTTAGTATCTACATGCATCCCATGTATATTTTCACCTATGATGTCTTCTCCATGGTCAAAATGGTTGTGTTCATCTTCCATGATGGTAATATGCTCTATCTGAAAATACTCAACCTTTTTAATGTAACTAGGTAGTAGATACCATGTACAACAACAATTTTGTTATCTTAATCAACGGAAACAAAACATCATCTTATCAGTATGTTATGATTTTTGAACTTGTGATTCATATTCAAATGCAATCAAATCATAAACCCATTTATTTAATCAAATATAGAAAAAAAATCACGGGGTTTATGAATTCATATTGGACATTATGGAGTTGATGGGGGAAATGTTGTAATCTAGGGGGAAGTAGGGAGAGTTAGTAGTGGTCCTTACATAAGAATCATAGAAGATACAAAAACATATATATATAGACAATGACATACACACGTAGTGAGAGCCAAAAGATTTGTATTTATTAATGGATATAGAATTGTAGTACAATTTATAAAATCTCACGCAAAGAGCCATTAGAGTCTCCATGTGCTTCTCTATTTATATTCCTATATGTCTAGTTACTAGGTAGTTGTAACTATGTCACTGCCTGGGTCAGGTCGATTAGCAGATACTTCGACCAGCTTACACTTTCGACTAAAATAGTTGATCGATTATCTCATACTCAACTAGTGGGTCTAGTTGATAGAATCGACTAACCCCTAAAACATATCCCCACACCTCAATTCCTTTCTCATCCCGATAAAAGAGAGACTATAAAAAATTAACCTTACATTTCTTTATTACAATATTGAGAAGTAGAAGATGAAGAGAGAAAGGAAAATTGAAATAGGAGGAGACAAAATATTCATGTTCTTGATCTACTTAAGGTGTTGTGCTTGACAACTTTGTTGTTCCTGGATCTTCGTCATTGGAATCGAATATGTGTTATTTTCTATTTAAATGAGGTGTTGGTCATGTTTCTATGCTTGTTGGGTTGAAGATGTTGTCTGCTAGTGAGTGGGATGTTCCCTTAGTGCTACTTCTAAATCGACTGAATGCCCTATTTTGGTAGTATCCGTGGTTTTGAATCCACAACCATTTCTTCTCACACAAGAGTGTTACTTGAAATGATATTTTGACATTTTCTTTTCACGTTCTGTTCAAGTAACCTGGACAAGAATGTGGATTCCATCACCATTCGTTGGGATGATTCCCAAATTCTCCACTTCCTCTAAGAGTTGATCGGTTGAAACAATAGAGGAGAATTCATGCCTTTATGAGATGGTGAATTTCTTCTTCTAACATCTCTGACCAAGATGGATGACCCACTTTTGATTTCTGAGGGTCTAGTTATAGGGGGTCATGATTTGAGAAGTTCTTCGAATCCATGGTCTATGTTTTAAGACTTAACTCTTTGAAAAATGGTTTTCTCCTTTCTTGGGATCTTTTATATAGGGTTTGGATTCATGATATTGAATGCAATATGAGTGATAGTGGAATATTTCACATGCGACTTGGTCTCCTAAGATATAGAAGTGCAGGGTTGGTGATGCTCGTTTTCCTTTATGACCAAATAGACTATCTTTGACATGCATTCAATTATTTTTTTGTACACCTACAAATCCTTGTTTTCTTGCAAATAGATATTGCTTTTGCCAACTAGATTATTTCCAAGTGTTTGAGCTGCAGTCATGATTATTGAAGAGTTGGAGATCTTCGTGCGAGTGGACGTCTATGTCAGTGATGAAATGGAAATCATGTGATCCCAGTTAGGAATTAATCATGGAGGTTTTGGATTGATTGTTCATACGTGTTGAGACGATCTTATTGTTACATTGGCAAATGTGCAACCATCATCCATGTCACTTTAGTCATTAATGTTTTCTTTATTCTTGTTGGTCCTTCCCTGACACAATTTGAATGCACTTTATTTACTAGCATCAACATTTTCTTGGTCGGTATTTTCCTGAACTCGACCAATGAGGTATCCTCTATTAATGCCTAGTTGGTACATGGGTCGATTGATTGTTGTTCTTAAATCACTAGTTTTTTCTTTTGTTGGTGTGACTTAGTCGATGTTCTTTGTTAAGCCCTACTCTATCTGTAGTATATCGACATTCCTTTTTCTCACTTGATCCACACTCACTTGATTTCGATCTATCTCGATCACTTGATTGTATTTTCATAAGTATTTTTCTTAGGCTAGGTGATGGACTAGTATGTCAGTCATGTCTTTGTCTTCTTTGTCTCAGGATTCACCTAGGGATTCTTCCTCTCTCCAATGTCATTCTTTGTTTCTTTTTCTTTTATTCCTTGATGGATATTTAATACTTCAATTTTCTTTCATGTTTTCTTATACATGAATTTTTATAACTGATTTTTTTTATAAGACTAAGAAGGGTTTATTTTTATAAGTATAGGATTAGTCGATATTGTCTTGATTCTGATCACAATGTCATATTTTTGTCCCTATTGGCATTTTCATGCTATATTCTTCCAACAAGGTTCTTATCATCCAATGGTGATACCTTTTGAGATGGGCACCATTAATTAATTTTGGGCACCATTAATTAATTTTTTTAATGGGTGCCCCAACAGTGTTTTGAGTTGGACAACTCTGGTTTATCGAATATCTTCGATAACATAAGGACCAAGCCACGTTGTCTCTAGTTTTCTTGGTTTACCTTTCATATGATTGTCATACAACAAAACTAAATATCCATTTTTTATATCCTTCTTATTTATGTGTCAATCATGCCATGTTTTCTTCTATTTATTTTGTAGCTCCTGATGATGCATTGTGATTAGTCTTCCTTCCTCCATCTTGTTCAATTGGTACATTCATTTGTTCATACTTTTTCTTTTCTCCAATTTTTCTACAACAACAACCCTGTCGGAGTTGGTCTAGAAGTGCAAGGGACAAATAATTTTTTTTCCATAGATGAGATTGAATGCAGTCTGACCTGTCAATCATTTATATGCTAATATATATTCCCATAGAATAGTGGGAATCTGCTCATCCCAGTCATTTTTATTGATGATGCAAATATTTGTAATTCCTTTATGTAACATTTTGTTAAAAGCTTCGACCACCACGTTTGCTTGTGGCTGATAGGTTGTTATTCATCTATGGTCGATAAAAAATTTCTCTAGCAAGATTTTAATTATTTCATTCACAAATTGTTTTCCCTGGTCACTAATTAGTGTAAGAGGACAGCCGAACCTTGTGATTGTTGGATCCTGTTGTCATTGATGCCAATGGTTTTATTATTTGGGAGATTGTTGGATCATATGTCATTGATGTAAATGGTTTGATTTGATTGATGTCATTGATTGATGTCAAGTAATTGATTGATTGATGATTGATGAACAATGTATATGCATTGATGAGAATGATATATGTCCAAGTGGAAACCCATTGATAAATATGGATCATTGATATGATGCCCTTGATGACAATGATATATGTCCAAGTGGAAACCAATTGATAAAGATGGATCATTGATATGATGCATTGATGAATATGGATCAATGAGTTGTCATTGATACATGATGCATAGTTGATATATATGATGCAGTGGTGAATTGATGCAAAGATGAATCATTATTGTCTTATCATGGTTGATAAGGTGCACAAATGGATGAACTCCAAAGTGGTCCCCTTATGGTGAAATCCCTCACAGAAAGATGCTTTACAGATTGTGTTATCCTAGAAGAATGGTTGGAGGACCCATGCTTGCATGTGGATTAATGAGAGGAAGATCAATGAAGTTGTTGGTGAAACTATCCTAGATGGATAGTGCTTGACATGCCATTTTCGGTGGTATGTGTAATGTCACATAACTCCTCGTGGTTTGAGATAAATGGCTCTACGAAGTTGAAGGACCCCCACATGATGGCTTGAAGCCCCAAAAGGTCAAAGAAGTCAAAGTGCTTGAAAAGAAGAAATCTTTATTTAAATGATAAAGTAAAGTGACAAAAACAAGAAAGATTATTTAAATGATAAAATGAAGTGACAAAATAAAGAAGGAATATTTAAATGATAAAGTATTGGAGAACTTTCTATTCATGGAAAGTGGTTAACCCTAAAATAAGGAAAATAGCTTAAGTGACCTAGAAATGGGTTAAGTAACGTAAAAATGGGTTAAGTGACCTAGAAGATGAAAGTATAAATAAGAAGCTAGGATCTCTTATAAAAAGTACATGTAGTGAGAATCCTTTTGTGGATCAATGGAGAGCTTCTTGTGAATATCTTGTGGAGTATTAATTGAGATCTTCTTGTGAGAGCATCTTATTGGTATGGATCTCTTGAGCATGAATGAAGATATATTCTGAGGAAGAGAGCAAGAGGAGGATATCATGGATGCATCAAAGTTTTGGCAATGTCGAAGATCTTGACGACAAAATTCTCAGATTCACAGAAAACCCTATTTTCTGATGCCCACACAGGTTGTCTATGTATAGGGTGCATGTACACTTGGGCTGGTTGTGTATAGGGTGAGTGTAAATGCGGGATGACTATGTACAAGGAGCGTGGAGTGGATAAAATCATGGATATTTGTGTTTGAGTTGGTGCCAAGCTCTTGGATGATGAGGCAGGCTCCAAATCTGCATTCTATGGCCTCAAATCTATTACTGAGACATTGGTATGGTTACATTATTGTGTTTATAGATACTATTGTTTGATATGTTGTGAATGATTAGGGAATTCTTGGTATGGCTTCTATGATGTGGCTCATTTTGGTTGATTTGGTTGATGGAGTGAGCAACATTCTTGTGATTCAGTAGTGACATGATTGCTATGGTATACTAGTTATTTATACATGATTGCAATAGCATTCATATTGATTTGTTGTGGAGCATGAGAAAGCTATTGGAGAGCTTGGATGTGTTGTGACTGGCTATGGGTCAGTTTGGACAGTGGAAGACATAAGAGAAAGTGATTGCAGGTTGCAGAGGATTTGAGCATGTGAAGAAAAGAAAAACCCTAGTTTCTTAGAAGCATACGCTTATTGCATTATACACTGGTCGCATTCACACGTGAGCTGTAGGGAGCTAGAGTTCATGCACATGTGGGCTGGACTACTGATAGGTCACGTACCTTTTGACAGATTGATATCTGTTGAGGATGGTTGCCTCATCTGAGTTGGTGTTGAGAATGTAAGATGAGTCTTGCATATAGAGCTGGTGCTCTTGTAGAGTTGTACTCTATTCAGTTGTTGTTGATAAACCCCAAGGATTGTTGTCCGTAATAAAAAGAAAATTTTACATACATCTTGTGTTCTTTATGTTCATTGTGATCATGACTTGTTGATGATATATTGCTAAAATATGTTGCTGATAATTGCTCACATCTAACTGGTTATAAATTATAGCAATGGGTAATGAATAAAATGTTGAATGCTAATTGATGAGTTTTAGTGCAAGGGGGAAGTTTTGAGAAAAATATCCCCACACTCATTCACCCCCCCCTCTAAGTGTGGTAGGTGTGTCCAACAATTGGTATCAGAGCGGGCCTTCACTACAAGCCTTAACAAGCTTGAAGGAGATCCATAGACACACAAATGGATGATGAAGTTCCAATCCTTGATGAGGAAAACTATTCTACTTGGAGAATAGAGATGAGAGTGTATTTGAAGACAATGGGAGTAGCTATTTGGAAGGCAAACATTGGTGGATATGTTCCATTGAAGAACAAGTCAAAGTTTGCAGCTCAAAGGGAAGGAAATAAGAATGATGCATTGGCTCTCAAGACAATTCTTAGTGGACTCTCAAGCCCTATCAAAGAGAGCATGGGACAATGCACTTCTACCAAGGATCTATGGCTAAAGCTAGAGGAGACATATCAAAGCAAGGAAGAGGAAGAAGAAATTGAAGACCACTCCATCAAGATCATCAAAGGTAAAGAATCATCAAAAACTCTTGAATGCATTATTTCTAAATGTGATTTTGAAAACATTTCAAGTGAAGATAAAGAATCAAGTAATAATAACACAAAGAAAGATCTTGAAGATGAAGGAAAAGAATTATGTGTTAATGTTGGCAAAAAGGAAGAAATTGAAGATACTTCAAATGAACTTAAAGAACACTCAAAAACCCTTGATTGCAATGATGATGATGAATTTTTCTCTACAAGTGAAGAAAAATATGTAGAAACAGTTTGTGTAAAGTTTGATGGCATTTATCCCATGAAAATAATAGAAGGAAATCTATTAAAACTTCAAAAGGAAATTGAAGAGGGTTTATATAGATATAGAAGTGATCATTATTATATAGACTATAACTACCTTTCAAATAACACTAACAAGTTTCTTAGGAGAAGTCTAAGGCACATCTTGAAGTTAAAAGAAATGATCAAGGAACAAGAAGAGAGCAATAAGACTCAATTAGAAGAAAACGAAGAAAGATCACAAGACTAAAAGATGGAACAGAAGATATGAATGTAGAAGAAGAGATTAGTAAAAGTTTTGAAACTATTGTCCTCCTCAAGACCCAAATTGAAGAAGCCAAAAGAATAGAGGAACTATTGAAGATTCAAATAAATGAAAATGAAGATTCATGTTGCAAATTAGAAGCTGAAATTGTTGACCTTAGAAAGAAGGTGGAAAAGTCAAACAAATTCTTGAATAGCTCAAGAATCTTGGATGAGATCTTGGAATGTCAAAGACCATCATGTGATAAATCAGGGCTTGGATACACAGGAGAAGATAAACATGTTAAAGCAAGCACCTCAAAGAAGCATGAGGTAAGCCCATCAAAGAAAGAAGATAATATTGCAAAGAAACCATCTACACAAGGCAAAGAAAATTTCAAAAGTACAAAGCAAGAATCCATTATTGGGACATCAAAGAAAATGTATGAAAGTATTTTTCATGGGCATTGTTATTCATGTAATGGATATTGTCACAAAGATTTTGAATGTAGATCTTATGAAAGGAGATATAATGGAAGATTCTATAACACCACAAGGTGTTGGAGATGTGATCAAGTAGGACATATTGTTGTTCACTGTAACTCTATGAGATGCTATAACTGTAGTGGATTTGGCCACAAATCCCAAGAGTGTTGGAACACAAGAATAAAGTCCATGATGAGGACCTCACATAGCATGGCTAGAAGAAGGAATGAAGTAAGAAAGGGAGACATCTTTGAAAATATGGATACTTAGAGCTCAAGTTATGAAGAGAAGGGTCATCTACAGAAGTGGGTGAAGAAGACAGAGAAGCCAGATCAGAATGAAAGATTGAAGGGAAGTTCAATAGTGTCATCTACTAAGGCACACACAGGTAACAGTGGTGACAGTCATGTGTACATGCATGATGACCTTGAATAGGTCACGTACACATGCGCTCAGATGTGCATCGAGCCACGTGTCTATTGTAAAGCCTTGGGAAAAAGGCAATGCACATGGCTTGGAGTTTGATGTGATGGTATAACTCTATATTCCAGGATTTGACATTGTTTATTGCAGGTTCTGACACTGTTTGCTGCAGGTTTTCATGGTGAGATCACACAATGGTATAATACAAATAAATATTGGGTGCATGGCACTAACCCAAGAGTATGGATTGATGATATACTAGGTTTAATCAATTTTTGATGGTGTACATGGCTGGTATACCTTATGATGTGTTATTGGAAGCATATGTTGATATCATGGTGCATGCATTTTTCATATAGATTGGGTTACATGTTGTGACATATGGTTGGATGATTGGCACATGTTTTATTGGAGGACTTGGCATACATGTATGTGACTCATCCTTTTGTGGTATTGGTGCATAGTAGTACACTCATATATGGTATTACTTGATTTTCACAACATTGGTATTTGTTTGATACATGATTGTGGCACTTGGTTCATGATGGAGACATATCATGAGTGATATAATACATTGTTTGGCATGTTGGTAGATGCACATGGTTGGCATATTGGTGGATGCACATGATTGGCATAATTGGTAGATGCACATGTTGGCATATGGTGGATACATTTCATGGATGATATCTTTTGGCACATTGTTGATGTACATGGTTGATGCACATGGGTGTTGTGCATGGTGGGAAAATTTTGGTAAATGATGTACTTGGTTGATATATTGTTCATGATTCTCTATTTCATTGACACATATCTTTTGTTTCATGATGTATGGTATGGCACAAGTTTGATGCATGAATAGGTCCAAGGATTTTCATATGGTAGCATATTGTTCATATTGCAGAGAAGATAGGGGGAGTCATTCTTCTTCCCATGACTCTAGGAGGAGATATTTATCAAGATGAATACCTAGAAAAGAGCCCTATATTTGAAGAAAGAGCACAGAGGCATAATTCCAGGAGGAGCGAATGTCACATGGGGAGTATGTTCAATGTATTTTCAACATTACATCAGATTAATATCCCTTGTTCAAAAGGGGAGAGATTATACAACGGAAACAAGATAGGGGGAGCAGCACCAAGAGGAGAATGGCCCTTTGCCATTGATTTCAAAGAGGGAGAGATAATCACATTGATTTGATTGATGTCTATTGATGGGAGAGATTGATGTGAAGAGATAGTCACATTGACTATTGTTGAGAGGTGCCTTGTCTACATGTTGACATCAATAATTGGTAATTGGAGTTGACATCAATGTTGGTATTGCCATCAATGCCAAAGGGGGAGATTGTTGGATCATGTTGTCATTGATGACAATGGTTTGATTATTTGGGAGATTGTTGGATCATGTTGTCATTGATGCCAATGGTTTGATTATTTGGGAGATTGTTGGATCATATGTCATTGATGTAAATGGTTTGGTTTGATTGATGTCAAGTAATTGATTGATTGATGATTGATGAACAATGTATATGC
>ML809467.1:274510-304114 GCA_009831015.1 Picea engelmannii | reverse complement strand
TTGATATATATGATGCAGTGGTGAATTGATGCAAAGATGAATCATTATTGTCTTATCATGGTTGATAAGGTGCACAAATGGATGAACTCCAAAGTGGTCCCCTTATGGTGAAAGCCCTCACGGGAAGACACTTTACAGATTGACTTATACTAGAAGAACGATTGGAGGACCCATGCTTGCATGTGGATTAATGAGATGAAGATCAATGAAGTTGGTGGTGAAACTATCCTATATGGATAATGATTGACATGCCATTTCCGGTGGTATGTGGAATGTCACATAAATCCTCACGGTTTGAGAGTTATGGCTCTACAAAGTTGAAGGACCCCCATATGATGGCTTGAAGCCCCAAAAGGTCAAAGAAGTCAAAGTTCTTGAAAAGAAGAAATCATTATTTAAATGATAAAGTAAAGTGACAAAATCAAGAAAGATTATTTACATGATAAAATGAAGTGACAAAATCAAGAAGGAATATTTAAATGATAAAGTATTGGAGAAATCTCTATTCATGGAAAGTGGTTAACCCTAAAATAAGGAAAATAGGTTAAGTGACCTAGAAATGGTTTAAGTGACCTAAAAATGGGTTAAGTGACCTAGAAGATGAAAGTATAAATAAGAAGCTAGGATCTCTTGTAAAAAGTACATGTAGTGAGAATCCTTTTGTGGATCAATGGAGAGCTTCTTGTGAATATCTTGTGGAGTATTAATGGAGAGATTCTTGTGAATATCTTGTGGAGTATTAATGGAGAGATTCTTGTGAGAGCATCTTATTGGTATGGATATCTTGAGCATGATTGAAGATCTATTATGAGGAAGAAAGGGAGAGGAAGATCTCATGGACACGTCAAAGTTTTGGCAATGTCAGCGATCTTGACGGAAAAATTCTTGGATTCATAGAAAACCCTATTTTATGATGCCCACACGGGATGTCTGTGTATAGGGTGCATGTACACGTGGGCTGGCTATGTATAGGGTGAGTATACATGCGGTCTGACTGTGTACAGGGAGTATGGAGTGGATAAAATCATGGAGATTTGTGTTTGAGCTAGTGCCAAGCTCTTGGATGATGAGGCAGGTTCTAGATCTACATTCTATGGCCTCAAATCTATCATTGAGACACTGGTATAATTACATTATTGTCCTGATAGATACTATTGTTTGATATGGAATTCTTGGTATGGCTTCTATGATGTGGCTCATTTTGGTTGATTTGGTTGATGGAGTGAGCAGTATTCTTGTGATTCAGTAGTGACATGACTGCTATGGTATACTAGTGATGCAGGAGCATCGCTCACTCATCAAGTGAGCCAGCGCTTGGAGCAGGAAAAGACAGTTGGACAAGCCAACAAACTTCTTTTTGAATTTTTACCTTGATGTGGTTGCGCCAAACATTAATGTATTGATTTGAAGAAGTGCACTTGTATTGTATTGTAGATAGGAAGGCATTTAATAGTTTTAATGTTGTTAGATAGGAATTAATTGTAGATTTGATAGCTTTAGAATTCGAGGGGGCAAACGGAATATAGGCACCCTCCTTTGTACATTGTATGATTCATTCATTCAGGAGCAAGAATAGGAGAGCAGAATAGAGAATGTGTGGAGAGCCCTCATGTACATATTGGATTAATAGAAAAAGATTTTGATTCAATTTCATGACTGGTGCTGTTATCTCTGTGTATGTTGCTTATGTGCTTGTGAATGTTTGTTTCTTTACATGCATTTGCTTTTGAATATGTTGTGCATGTGATTTCGGAGATTTATTGAAGGTTGTCAGGGAGGAGAATGAGTTTCAATTGTTTCTCTGTTTGAGTCAAGAGATTCTTGCATAGAGTGCAGTTGAATTTCTCCGCATAGAGTGCGTTGAGGGGGCTCAATAGTTAAGCTCTCATGCTCGTTCATCCAGAAGTTGATTTGGGTTGAGTAAGCCGTGCAGGTGAAGTGAAGGCCAAGGTTGAAGTCTCAGTAGTTTGTTTGAGCAAAAGAAGGCAGGGTTCACTGTGGCTGGGAGTGCACAGAATCTATGAAGGGATCCAACACTTTGAGAGCTGTTGGAGGTCCGTTGTGAAAATCGCTGGTGAAATCTATGAAGGATTCAGAGGAACCAAGCTCAGGAGGGCTAGTTCCGTTGTGAACGTCACAGGAACAGACCCAGGTGAGATTCGAACTAAGAGGATCTTTGGGACAGGAGAAATCTCCAAGAAGGAGAATCAACGGTCAGGGATCGCAGGAGGAACTCGCGAAATCCCGCTGACCGTTAGATCTGAGAAGAGTTGCGAGGGAGTTAACCCACAGGCACAGGAAGGATCAAGCCATCGCATATCGGAGTTCAGCGTTTGATGTGGTGAAGCGTAGACTCATTGAAATCGCGAGTCGCGATTTCCTGAAGTTATCAGGACCGTCGATTGTGACAAGGAAAGGTGGCATGAGATCCCTAGGAATTGAGATTTGGCACTTCAGGAATTTTAGTGTCAAAGGGATCGCAGTAGGATCGCGAAACCCCGAATTGCGAAGGGTCCCACTGTCATACTGGGGAATCTGACACGTGGCATCGAAGTTCGGGGATCGGGACTTGGTAGATCCTATGAAACGGTGCCGCGGAAACCGCGAACTCCCGATCGGTGATTTCCTAAGTTCATAGGTGTGTGGGGTCCAAGTGACAGCAGTGAGGACACGTGCCATCGGAACTCAGGGTTTGGGGTTTGTGTTGCAAGTAAAACACGACATCAGTTTTGTCGATTTCCCGATAGGGAAATCCCCGATACATGGAACCATTGAATGTTGACCCCTCGGGGATCCGGGTTTGAGTTGCTCGAGGACGTGCACACAGGGTTCGCGAAATCGCGAAGCCTGATTTATCGAAGTGACTGACAGGAGATCAAAAGAGTGTCCTGTGGGTGAGAGGAAGTCCTGATACGAGAATTGAAGAGTATTTCAACTCTTCGGGCCAAGGTACAGAAGGTCCTAGTGAGAGTGTCTTGTTGTCGAGGGCAGGTTGCGTTAGAGTGGTATCAGAGCGGGTACATCTCTATTTTATATAGCAAAGACAGAAGTATGCCATGCCGCCCAGAAGAGAGAGGCAGTCACCTGATCGAGAAGACAGGGACACTCGAAGAAGGGGTAGGCCAGCAGGAAACCTAGATATGGAGTGCCAGATGCGAGATCTCTGAGCAAGGCTTGAGGAGATGGAGACTGCGCAGAGACGCAGAGATGGTGCAGTAGAGTTCAGCGATTCTGAGGTTGAAGAGGAAGCTAGACACGATGCAGAAGAGGTCACAGCAGAAGATGCCTCAACAGAGAGGTTGATTAGAGCCATTGTCAAGATGAGCTCAAAGACAAAGATGGACATTCCTGTTTATGAGGGGAGTCTAAATGCTGAAGAGTTGTTGGATTGGATCCGAGCACTCGACACCTACTTTGATTATGAGGATATCGAAGAGGACAAGAAAGTAAGGCATGCTGTTACTAAGCTGAAAGGACATGCAGCTTTATGGTGGGATGAGTTGCAGGCTGATAGGCGCTGCAAAGGTAAACAGAAAATTAAAAGCTGGGACAGGATGATCACTAAGATGAAAGCGAAATCCATCCCCAGAGATTACCAGATCACACTGTTCAGGCGCATGCAGAACCTGAGACAGAAGCTGATGACGGTGAAGGAGTACACCGAAGAGTTTTATAGACTCAATATCAAAGCTGGTCATCGGGAGAGTGACGACGAGAAGGTGGCAAGATACCTGAATGGTATGAGATATGACATTCAGGATGAGTTAAGCATGGCAGTTATCAGGACTGTTGAAGATGCATACCAGATGGCTCTGAAAGCCGAAGAGAAGTTGAGCCGCAAGCAGGGACAGTGAGGGAAAGGTAGGAGTCAGCCAAGAGGCAAGGCAGTTGCCCAGGAAAGAACGCAGAAGCCTAAGGAGGATTGGAAGAGGCCTCAGGGAAAGATGGAGAGAGGTGGAACCTCACAACCAAGGCAACAATATGCTGAGCCGAGGAGGCAACATACAGAGCAGGGTGGCGGTTATGCTGACACCAACGCTATTCCTCGTACCCGAGGTAGAGGAAGAGGCCGAGGAGGAGTTATCACATGTTTTACATGTGGAAAAGACGGACACAAAGCCATGGATTGTCTAGACAGGAAGATGGATAGAGGAGAAACTCACATCACTGAGGCGCAGAGGCGTGATGCTGAGAACGAAGATGCAGACAGTGGAAGGTCGCTTGGGATGCATAAGATTCTTTTGAAACCTAAGAAAGAAGTGGACAGCTCAGTGCAAAGGAGCAGACTATTCAGGATGGCTTGCACAGCCAAGGACAGGAAATGCAAGGTCATAGTTGACAGTGGGAGCACCGATAATCTCGTTTCATCCGAGATGGTGGAAAAGTTGGAGCTGGAAACAACTAAGCACCCGAGCCCATATAAAGTCTCATGGTTACAGAAAGGACACCGGGTAAGTGTCACTAAACAATGCTTAGTTAAATTTAAAATTGGGAATTATCATGATGAGATTTTGTGTGATGTTATTCCCATGGATTTGTGCCACATATTGTTGGGTAGACCATGGCAGTATGATAGGAATGTGGTTCATGATGGAAGGATTAACACATACACTTTGGAGAAGGATGGGAAATTACATAGATTGCTTCCGATAAAGGATAAGGAAGTAAATCCAGAAGTAACCAGCACCATACTTCTCAGGAGTGGGAAGGAACTTCTCACAGAGTTGGAGAAGAATGAAGATCCACAATTCTTTGTGGTCAGGAAACCGAGGATTGTCCTGAAAAACAAAAGAGTGGACGACTTACCAGACGAGATTCAGGAACTGTTGGGAGAGTTCGTTGATATCATCGTGGACGAACTACCTCGTTCGTTGCCACCGATGTGGAGTGTGAGCCATCATATCAACCTCATACCCGGAGCAAGTTTACCGAATAAGGCAGCGTACATATTGACACCTCAGGAAAATGAGGAAGTCAAAAGGCAGGTACAGGATCTGCTGGACAAAGGACTGGTCAGGTAGAGTCTCAGTCCGTGTGCTGTTCTGACAGTGCTAAGTCTAAAGAAGGATGGAGGCTGGAGGATGTGTACGGACTCCAGGGCGATAAACAAGATTACCATCAGATACAGATTTCCACTGCCGAGAATGGACGATCTGATGGATTGCCTGAGTGGGGCAAATTACTTTTCGAAGATTGATCTCAAGAGCGGATACCATCAGATCCGGATGAGAGAGGGAGATGAATGGAAGACAACATTCAAGACAAACGAGGGTTTGTACGAATGGCTGGTCATGCCGTTTGTCTTGACAAATGCACCAAGAACATTCATGAGGCTGATGAATGAAGTCCTGAGGGAATTCATTGGCAAATTTGTTGTTGTATACCTGGATGATATACTGATTTTCAGTAAGACCAGGGAAGAACACTTGAAACATTTGGCCATTGTAATGAGAAGGCTACAGCAGGAAAAGCTGCTGATCAATTTGAAGAAGTGTTCGTTCATGCAGACAGAACTCATTTATTTGGGTTTTGTTATCTCGACAAATGAATTGAAGATGGATCCTGAGAAGGTGGAGGTAATCAAGAATTGGCCATCACCGAGAAATGTTTTCGAGGTAAGGAGTTTTCATGGACTGGCTAGTTTTTATAGGAAATTCATTCGGAATTTCAGTGGAATTAGCGCAGCAGTGATGGACACCGTGAAGAAGCGGCATAAAGTTTTTCATTGGACAGCCGAGGCTGAAAGAAGCTTCAACTTGTTGAAGCGAAAGATAACAGAGCAACCAATTCTGGTGTTTCCTGATTTCCAGAAAACATTTCAGGTGAAATGTGATGCCAGTGGGTATGCTGTTGGAGGGGCTTGAGTCAGGATGACAGACCTTTTGCATATTACAGCGAGAAGCTGGATGACGCGAAGTTGAAATACTCCACACATGACAAAGAGTTTTATGCCATTATACAGGCATTAAAGAAGTGGAGGCATTACTTGATACCCAAAGAGTTTGTGTTGTATAGTGACAATCATGCATTGCAGTTTGTAAGTCAACAGGAGAAGTTGAATCAGAAGCATGCAAAATGGGTAGAGTACATGCAAAATTTTACATTTGTGATCAAGAACATTTCAGGAACTGCTAACAAAGTGGCTGATGCTTTGAGCAGGAAATGTTTGCTGTTGCAGGAGTTTAGAGTCAAAACCTTGGGTTTTGAAAATTTAAAAGATATGTATGCAGATGATGCAGACTTCGGGGAGGCTTATGAAGCAGCCGAGAATCCGGTTCTCAGAGATCGGAGTCCGTGGCTGGAATATATGATCCAGGATGGATTGCTATTCAAAGGAAATCAACTGTGCATTCTGAATTGCTCCATGAGGGAGAATTTGGTCAAGGAAAATCACAGCGGTGGATTAGCAGGTCACTTTGGACATGACAAAACATTCACCAAGCTGAGCGAATCATATTATAGTCCAGGCATGCGAGCATATGTTAAGTGATTTGTTGACAGGTGCAGGATATGTCAACATTCAAAGGGCCGAAAGAAAAACACGGGGTTATATTAGCCATTGCCCATACCTGAAAGGCCCTGGGAGGCGATCAGTATGGATTTTGTTTTGGGTTTGCCGAGAACACAGCGAGGAGTTGATTCCATATTCGTGGTGGTAGACAGGTTCTCGAAGATGACACATTTTATACCGTGTCATAAGACCAACGATGCGACCCACATCGCGAACTTGTTTTTTAAAGAAATTGTTAGATTGCATGGATTGCCGAGAAGCATAGTCTTGGACAGGGATACTAAATTCATAGGTCATTTTTGGAGGATGCTATGGAGGAAGCTAGGGACTGACTTGGAATTCAGTTCTTCTTATCACCCCTAGACAGATGGACATACAGAAGTGGTCAACAGAAGCTTAGGGGATTTATTGAGAATCTTGGTGACAGAGCACCATAGCAGTTGGGACCAGATATTGCCACAAGCAGAATTTGCGTACAACGATTATGTGAATCGGAGTACAGGTAAGAGCCTGTTCCAAATTTTGTATGGAACACAGCCAAGGGGATTTTCTGAACTTAGGGAGTCAGGACAGGCTGAAACTAGCAGCGCGAGGGCTGAAGAATTCGCTGAAGCGATGGAGGAACTTCACACGAAGGTGAAGCAGTGACTGCAGAATGAAAATCAGGAGTATAAGCGCAGAGCCGATCAGCGGAAAAGACAAATTCAGTTTGAAGTTGGGGACATGGTTCTCACGCACCTGAGGAAAGAAAGGTTCCCAAGGGGAACATATAACAAGCTCAAAATGAAGAAAATCGGGCCGTGCAGAGTCCTGAGAAAATTTGGAGAAAATGCATACGAGCTTGAATTGCCAGAGGGCATCGAGATATCTCCGATTTTCAATGTTTCAGATTTATACCCATATAGGGATGATGGAGAAGCGGAGGCTGGAACTAAAGAACCAGAAGTCTAGTGGCAGAAGCAGTTACCAGTTGCACAGAAACCGCAGATGGAATGTATACTGGACAAATGAGTGGGTAAGAAGACCAGGAGAAAGCAGTATTTTGAGTACCTGGTGAAATGGAAGAATCACCCAGTGGAGGATGCCAGTTGGGAAACATAGGCAGTTATACAGAAGCATGGGCAGACTGTGCAGGAGCTCATGGACAGGAGCCCATGAAATCTTTCGAGCCGCGGAGTATGATGCAGGAGCATAGCTCACTCATCAAGCGAGCCAGCGCGTGGAGCAGGAAAAGACAGCTGGACAAGCCAACAAACTTCTTTTTGAATTTTTACCTTGATGTGGTTGTGCCAAACATTAATGTATTGATTTGAAGAAGCGCACTTGTATTGTATTGTAGATAGGAAGGCATTTAATAGTTTTAATGCTGTTAGATAGGAATTAATTGTAGATTTGATAGCTTTAGAATTCGAGGGGGCAAACAAAATATAGGCACCCTCCTTTGTACATTGTATGATTCATTCATTCAGGAGCAAGAAGAGGAGAGCAGAGCAGATAATTTGTGGAGAGCCCTCATGTACAGATTGGATTAATAGAAAAATCTTTTGATTCAATTTCATGACTGGTGTTGTTATCTCTGTGTATGTTGCTTATGTGCTTGTGAATGTTTGTTTCTTTACATGCATTTGCTTTTGAATATGCTGTGCATGTGATTTCAGATATTTACTGAAGGCTGCCAGGGAGGAGAATGAGTTTCAATTGTTTCTCTGTTTGAGTCAAGAGATTCCTGTATAGAGTGCATTGAGGGGGATCAGTAGTTAAGCTCTCATGCTCGTTCATATAGAAGTTGATTTGGGTTGAGTAAGCCGTGCAGGTGAAGTGCAGGCCAAGGTTGAAGTCTCAGTAGTTTTTCTGAGCAAAGGAAGGAAGGGTTCACTGTGGCTGGGAGTGCACAGAATCTGAAGGATCCAACACTTTGAGAGTTGTTGGAGGTCTGTTGTGAAAATCAATGGTGAAATCTATGAAGGAGTCAGAGGGACCAAGCTCAAGAGGGCTAGTTCCGTTGTGAACGTCACAGGAACAGACCCAGGTGAGTTTTGAGCTAAGAGGAGCTTTGGGACAGGAGAAATCTCCAAGAAGGAGAATCAACGGTCAGGGATCGCAGGAGGAACTCGTGAAATCCCGCTGACCGTTAGATCTAGGAAGAGCTGCGAGGGAGTTAACCCACAGGCACAGGAAGGATCAAGCCATCGCATATCGGAGTTCAGCGTTTGACGTGGTGAAGCGCAGACTCGTTGAAATCGTGAGTCGCAATTTCCTGAATTTATTGGGACCGTCGATTGTGACAAGGACAGGTGGCACGAGATCCCTAGGAATCAGGATTTGGCACTTCGGGAATTTTAGTGTCAAAGGGATCGCAGTAGGATCGCGAAACCCCGAATTGCGAAGGGTCCCACTGTCATAGTGGGGAATCTGACACGTGGCATCAAAGTTCGTGGATCGGGACTTGGTAGATCCTGTGAAACGGTGCGGCGGAAACTGCGAACTCCCAATCGGCGATTTCCCGAGTTCATAGGTGTGTGGTGTCCAAGTGACGACAGCAAGGACACGTGCCATAGGAACTTAGGATTCAGGGTTTGTGTTGCAAGTAAAACATGACATCAGTTTTGCCGATTTCCCGATAGGGAAATCCCCGATACACGGAACCATTGACTGTTGACCCCTCGGGGATCGGGGGTTTGAGTTGCTCGAGGACATGCACACAGGGTTCGTGAAATCGCGAAGCCCAATTTCCTGAAGTGACTGACGGGAGATCAAAAGAGTGTCTTGTGGGTGAGAAGAAGTCCTGATACGGGAATTGAAGAGTATTTCAACTCTTCGGGCCAAGGTACAGATGGTCCTGGTGAGAGCGGCTTGCTGTCTAGGGTAAGTTGCGTCAACTAGTTATTTATACATGATTAAGATATCATTCATATTGATTTGTTGTGGAGCATGAGAAAGCTATTGGAGATCTTGGATGTGTTGTGACTGGCTATGGGTCAGTATGGATAGTGGAAGACAAAAGAGAAAGTGACTGCAGGTCGCAGAGATTTGAGCATGTGAAGAAAAGAAAAACCTTAGTTGCTCATAAGAATACACTTGTTGCATTATACATTGGCCGTGTGCACACGTGAGTTGTAGTGAGCCAGAGCACGTGCACATGCGGACTACACTATTGACAGGTCGCGTACCTGTTGACAGATTGATATCTGTTGAGGATTGTTGCCTCATCTCAGTTGGTGCTGAGAATGTAAGATGAGTCTTTCATATAGAGCTGGTGCTCTTGCAGAGTTGTACTCTATTCAGTTGTTGCTGATAAAACCCAAGGATTGTAGTCCGTAATAAAAAGAAAATTGTACATACATCTTGTGTTCTTTATGTTCATTATGATGATGACTTGTTGATGATATATTGCTGAAATATGTTGCTGATGATATATTGTTGAAATATGTTGCTGATAAGTGCTCACATCTAATTGGTTATAAATGATAGCAATGGGTAATGAATAAAATGTTGAATGCTAATTGATGAGTTTTAGTGCAAGAGGGAAGTTTTGGGAAAAAGAGCCCCACACTCATTCACCCCCCCTCTAAGTGTGGTAGGTGTGTCCAACAGTGATTATATTCCTGTAGATGAATTTTGTTGTGACATATTTGGTACATGATTTTGACGTCTCAACTTCTTCCCTCTTAGTCACATATTCTACAACAATGATGATATACTTAGCACCTATTCTTATTTCTTTGTGGAAAGGGCTCAACAAAGTTGACAACCTAGATTTCAAATTCTTAATTAGGATTTAATGAGATTAGAGGCATTTTGTTTTTCCACATAGGTCGACCAATCCTTTAAAAACTGTCACATTTTCTAACTTGATCCTGACAGTTTTTATGTAGAGTTGGCCACCATAGGCCTACCTGTAGTATCTTCTTGGATATTGTGTTTTCTTGGAAGTGACCCCCATATGATCCTGTGTGATCCTCATTAATGATGTCTTCCCTTTCATGTTCTGGAACATAGATCCTTAGGATGTCATCGGTTCCCATTTTATACAGATGCTCATTTATGATTGTGAATGGTGCAAATTTGAAGGCTAACACTTTTTGTTTTTTGTCGGGAGATATTCTAGAGCCTTTCCTTCTTCTAAGAAGTTTTCTATATCTTCTAAATCCTTAGGAGCAGTTTTGACTTGGAATAAGTGTGCATCTAGAAGATCATCGTCGATTCATGTCGATTCTTCTCCTGTTTGAGTTCATGATAGGTGGTTGGGTCAGACTTTGTTTTTTCCAAATCGTATGATTATGTCTAACTCAAACCCCTAAAATAAAAGTATCCAATGAAAAATATTTCCTTCATGGAATGGTTTATTAACCAAATATTTCAATCCTTGATGGTCTTTAAAAAATTTGAACGGATTGTAAAGTAAGTAATGAAAAATTATTTGTAGAGAAAATATCATTGATAAGGCTTCCCTTTCCGTGGTCGAACAGTTTCTTTCAGCCTTGTTCAATTTTCGACTTGTGTAAGCATTTGGATGATCGACTATGTCATCGTATGGTTGCGCTAGGACCAAACAGAAAAAAATGTTGGAGGCATCAACATGTACATGAAACCTTCTTGACGAATGAGGAAATTTTAACATGGGGGCTTCGAGAAATTCTTGTTTCGAAATTCAAAGGATTCCTGACAATCTTGGCTCCATATAAAATCAATTTATTTTTGTAGAAGCTCATCCATTGGAAATGTGATTTAAAAATAGTGGCGTATAAAAGCTTTATAGTATCCAGTGTGTCCCAGGAAAATTTTGATTTGTATTTGGTTCATAGGTGGCTTTAAGTCAAGAAATATTTTAATCTTTTCCATGTCAACCTTTACTCCATGTTTACATACCACATGTCCTAACAAGATTCCAATTGGTGTAGAAAATATGCATTTCTTGATGTTTAAATATAGTTGGATTTTCCTTAATCATTCTAGAATAATCCTAAGCCATTGTATATGATTTTTAAGTAGGTTGTTTATTGTCCAGTCACCAATGTAGACAACCATATATATATATATATATATATATATATATATATATATATATATATTAATTATTTCATCAGTGAAGGGGGTGGGGAAGGAATTTTTCACGATCAGTTTATTGCGTCCCTTGAAATAAAAAAATATTCTTAGTTTCTTGGGATCATGTTTCTCTAGTTGCACCACCATGGGGCTTTCCCATTCTTCCTTTTTGATGGGGTAAATGATACCTTATTGTAGCATTCCTTTGATCTATTTTTGGCCGTTTGACTTATATTTATGGGATAGTTTGTATGTTCATTTTTTTATTGGCTTTTCTCATGGAATGAGTTATATCTTCATCTCTCACATTTCCTCTACAAGTCCTTTCAAGTCCTTGTAGTCGTGGGAAAAAAAGTCTTGATATTATTTTAATAGGTTGACTATGTCAGCTATTTTCTTGTTCGTCCAACAATTAACTATTCATACCATTTTTGGGCGATGGTCATTTGATATGTCAAATAATTTTATTTTAAATTCGACCTCCATCCATTTTGGTGGTTTTTCTTTGTCAAGATAACATTCCCCTTCTTCGATTTTTGCAAAGATTTCTAGGAAGTTTGGTTGTTCATGGTATTATTTTTGTTTTGTAGTTATATTTAATATTGATTTGACATGGTTTTGCATTGTTGGGTGGTCCCTTTTCCATTGAAATATTTTTCATGTGCATCTTATATTTTCAATGTCAAGTCTTCACGTTGTCGATGCTTTCATGTTTTCCTTTGACACAAGATTACAATTTGATGTCGATCCTAGATCCATCTTCATGCTCCCTTTTTCTTTTTGTGTAGTTGGGGTCATATTTTCTAAGAAGATTCTTATTTCTTGTGGTTCTTCTCTTAGGTGTATCTCTTCTGGAATGAATTCAAATTCTTGCACAAAGTTTTCTTTAATTTCCACCCAATTTAACATATGGACACAAGGTTCCTCGATCTTATACCATTTATTTGGTATTTCCTCTAAGATGCTTGGAAACATGTGGGACCATACCCCTTTGTCTTTGTAACCTATTATTCTCCACTTCTTTTCACATCGATGAATATTCTCTATTGGATCATACCCAATCCTAAAAATGGGGATATCAATAACTTTGGACATATTTTGGTCTCCAAAACATTCGATGAAATATGTTGACATGGTCATCCATGTTTGTAACCTGGGGTTAGGGATGATTTTAGGGGATGAATTTCGCTCATGGGATAATTTTCCATGGTTCTCCCCCAAAAATATTCTCTATTCTAAAAATAATTTGCCCAAATTCTATAGGATACTGTTATTTTACCTTAAAAATCACCAAAATGTTATACAAACAATATAAAATCCTTAGAAATTTGAATATTTTTACAAAAATATCACCGAACATTTTATAGTTGGCATATGAAGGATTAGTAAGATTCACCAAGGTTTCTACATTTTAAAATAAATTTCCATCCTTAAAATCATCCTTGCCTAGGGTAGTTTGTTTCCTACCATCTTGCAGCCTGACACTTGAAGGTTTCCATGAGGCTCTACGTCCTTCCTTTCTCCCCAATAGATTTCTATAGTTCTTTGACATGTGTCAAAGGTGTAGGTCGTTCATTATATCATAATGGATTTCTTGTTCGGATGTCGATCTATATGAGAGTGGAAGTCTGTCAAATTTTCTTTTCATACACTATTAGCACTTCCTCAATCGAGTAGCACACTATGGGATGCTTTGGGATGATTTCAATGGACCAACAATCTTTCATGCGTGCTTCATAATTATTGATTTTTTATTTATATAGAGTAGAGTTCGAATTATGTCCAGCCAACATGGGAGATTCTCTCAAAATTTCTCCTTATGCAGTCAGTTCTACATAATCTCTTTGTTCATTATTTATTTCATACATGCATCGAGCCTCTTGGTATTCATCCCATGATTCAGTCCATGGTTTTCGTTCTTGTGGATCCAAGAGAATGATTATTTTTCTTCCATCACCTTTTAATTTCAGTATGTCTTTTTTGAGAGAGATATTTTCTTTCATTTTTCGGACCCATGGCTGACTGACAAGCGTTGAATATGTTGGCATCTCCTCAATTAGGTCGATGACTTCAAAGTCGACATGAGTCATAATACCCAATATTTTAGCTTCAACATTTCTGAGTATACCAATGGGCTCTATCAATATTTGATCTACAATTTTTAGATAGTTCAAATTTGGTGCTAAATCAAGTCAACCTAGTCTTATCCAAGTTTCTCAGGATAAGATATTGAATTGAGATCTAAAATTGACAACTACTTTTTTATCAATACTTCATTGATTTCTAGGTCGACTTGTGGATCATAATATTTATGTTTATATGAGAGTTGTTTGATCCTATGATGGCCTTTGTCCTTATTTATATTTTTTTAATATATTTAGCAGTTCTAGTAATCAACTGACTAACTATTTTTCTTATAACAGTTGTAGGAATTCTTGTATAATATCTTCATTCTGTCTTCCAGTGTTTTTCTTAAAGAATCTTATAGATTCTTTCATAATTTTTTCTTCTTTATCAGGATTTGGAAAGAAACTGTCCTTCCTTCTTTGTGGTCTTGTAAGGTGGTATTGTTAATATCTTGTCATATGCCAGATCTTGCGATTATAATTAAATTCTTTGGATTCAATACTTCTTTTTTGATATTGCATGTAGAAGATTTACATTTTTTATAGTCATAATTTTTTCGATTACTATTGGGAAGTCTTCTAATGAGTGGTCACCGATGCCACATATATTGCACAATTTTAAGTCAATTATGTATTTCATTGGGAAAACTAGGCTGATGTGCTCATATTTCCAGCAATTGAAGTAGTATGGTCATCCTCGACCTCGACCCTGACCACCAAATCAACTCCATCCTCCTCGACCTTGAACTCAACTTTCATAGTCATCTCTTCGACCGTAATTGTTAGCTTGGTTGGTGGATTCCATGTGATAGAATAATCATACACTATCTTGATTTTGTGCATTGAAATGGAATTCTGATGTTTTGTAATTGGAAGCTTCGCAGATGTGGCACCACTTAGTGTTTTTAAAATTATGTGGACAATATTCTACATTATGATGAGTCAAACAGTCACATATGTTACAATATTTATGAGCTTGTAGTATGCGTGAATCTATTGTTTCTAGTGGTTGATCATTGAGGCTACATGTTTCCTTAATATGTCCTTCGCGGAATGAAGTGCACCAAAGTTCATTTCTCCTTACTGACAAATTATTTATCATTTGTTGTAAGTTCTCTATTTTTTCTTCTAGTCTTCCAGTCATCGAAGTAGTTGATGGGCCTTCATCATCTGACTCGATGCACTATGATTTTTGTAACGCATCTTTGCAGGTGGTTATTTCATACAAGCGTAGTGGCAAGTGGATCTGCTTCAGTAAACCAAATATGTACCACTGAACTAGTAATATTTGGTCGGTCACTGCCAGAATTTGGCTCAAGGTATCTTTGAATATTTTATCATACTCACGTACCAACTTATCTAGACAATGTTTTATTTCTTTTAACTTTTTTGCAGCCAAGTGTGTGACATATTGGAATTTGAAAAACGTTAGAAAAATATCTTTTGTGTCCTAACTTTTTCGATTTTGATTTTATGTAAAGTTTATAAACCATATCAAGGCACAGTGTCAGAGGAAAGCTCTGAATTGTGCCATTGTTTATCTTCATCTGTGAATGTCTACGGGATCCAAGAATTTTTCCCACAAGAACCAATGTCTTCTTGGCTCCTCATATCCCTCGTATAGGAAGATGTGGTTTAATCCCATTTTTATTTTATTTATAGAGGTAGTCACTTTCTATGGTGTTTGAGTTGCCACAACTATTTATTGAGTTGTTGAATCCTCGGTCAGGTTTTGTTGTGTCACTCTTTTTGTTGGTTGGTCTTTTATTGGGTGGTACTCAAGGAATAATTGTTTCTTCTTGACCGTAGAAAGTATCTCCTTGATTTGATAACTTTGATATTTATACTCGACTGTACATCGCTCCAATGGTCATGTCAGTTCACAGCTACAACTAATTTCTTCTCTTGAAAATAGATTTGGCAGGGGGGTCGAGTAAGTGAGATCATTAATTTGGATGTGCATGTTGTCGGCTTCATTTCTTTCTATCTCAGCAATGAGCGCATCTCATAGGTTTCCATTCTCATCAGTTCTATACCATAATATTGCATATTTTTCATCGATCTAAGTTCTTTGCTGGAGGAATTATTTTATTCGCAGGCTAGTTTATAGCATGGGATAAGTGCATATAGTTTGTCATGAATATTTGTAATCCATGCTTTGGTGTTCATATTTCAGTTGAGAGGCATTCATTCTAGCCTCTATCAACTATGTATCACTAGTTTTGTCAGGGGTCACCACAACTATTGTTATTTCTATCTCTATTCTATTCGTTTCAGACTTAGACTGCTCACATGCTCAATTAGGATGACCCTCCCCGATCATTTTTATTTTCAAATTATGATTGTTCCATAGGTTACAAAGTTCTTCCCTTTTATTTTTCCTTTTCTCCCACGCTAATGTATGGATGTCAGTGGTTTTCTTGTGTGATTTTTTCCCTCTTGATGAAATTTATACTTTAGTAATTATAACTTATGGTATGCTTTCCTTGTTTCATCTCACAAATTTTATTGAACCCCGATCACTGCACCGACTTACTCTGAGTCGGTATTATTGGCCATGTTCATTTCTTCATAAAATAAGCCTAGCCTTTTCTTGTGTCCTTTCCCTTTGCATCAAGAAATAATTCCCATTCTTCATCCGTCTATTTATAGTTACTATTTGGTAATTATGTGCCTAGTCGAGGTCGGTATTCAACAATGTCACCCACTCCCTTGTATAGGACAAATTTATGAAGAAATGTCGGAATAGTACAAAAGAATCCTTCATGCAAGTTGGTATAAAATGTTTATTTTATTCTATCAAGAGATATTCAATCTTCGATGGCTTTCTCTGAGATATAGTCTTCGACAAATCTCTCAAACCAGTGGTGCAATTTTTTTCATCCTTCGTTTGTAATCTTGAGGCCTAGTTTCTTGTCGGTTGTCAAATTATGCATTGCTTGACTTGTTGATGTAATGAAATAGTGCTTCAGGGACGAACGCTAAAAATGTTTCATGGGTTTCTGAGAAGAATATTTATGTTTCTTCTGTTTCATGGGTTTCTGAGAAGAATATTTATATTTATGTTTCTTCTGGTGTAATTCTTAATGTAATTCTTAGTCTTGCGCTCCTAACATTCACGTATGTATTGAAGCGTTACCATCTATGTGTACTTTTGCATGCTCAGGTCCATAACTACTAGCAATGGAACCAATGTTGTAATAATGTATAGTACAACGACATTATGAGAGGAACTACATTAGAAATCACGTTACAAAGAGACATACTGAATAAAGAAGAGAATATTTGGGAAGGTTAACCAACTATGTGTTTATTCCATCTTCATGAGTATAAGTACATAAGAGAAATGGTTGGAGCGGTTATGCCCACTCCAACTAATAATTGGTTTAGTACTTTTTAGGAATTTACCCTTTATTACATGTATTTACTTATGTTTATCCTCTTTAATACATATATTTTTGTATTATCCTATAATGTATGATGAAAAGGGCCCAAAATTCCCTACAACATCTAAAATGTTGTATTCTAGGCAATTGAGGAAATAACTCAAGAGAGACTACATTGGAACACATATTGAGACACACACATAGTCCCAAGAAAGAAGGAGATAAATGTATTATTATGTGGGGAAGGATATCCAACGGAGTTTCTATTCCTTTTGAAATATTATTTATCATGGGCTCACATCACACTTGCAAAACACCCTATGGTATAGCTCCATGATTTGGCCAACCTAACATTTCTCTTCTTTCTGGCTTCTGAGGTCGCAACTCATGAACTATTCTACAACGTTTATACCAGGGGCTCAATCAATCCAATCGTTCTTCTATCATCATATTTTCCTTTCATATATCATGTGTGTGTATGTTAATTTATGTATATCTTGGATTCCCTTAACCTCTACCGACATGTTCATCATCAGTTCTCTCTCAACTTTTATGTGTTGGCTACTCTACTCTGATCATTAAACTTGGATGTGCTTCTTTATGATTTTCTGGTCTCTACATTTGATATTTTATGAAGTAGGATTTGAACATTAAAAATTCAAATCAGTACTGTTGAATGAATATTGAATTATGTTGGTGAAGAACTGGTCTCATCAGCTAATGAAAGTGTTAGCACATAGAATTGTAGCGGGTCAAAAACACTTTGGTTTATGTTTTTGGAGTCATAGGGTTTTATAAGGAAAATGGTCCTCATGAGTCACACTCTTTGTATTAAACATCATCACCATGACATGTCTCGCCTCCAAGTTGTACACAATTTTTCCATTATCACTTTCCAATCGTTTATATGTCAAGTCAAAGGTCAGGTGTATTTGCTGCCAACTCACCAGGAAAGTTCGCAGTGTACTTAAAAGTACCTCATGAACTTATCTTTCATTATTTCAAATAAGAAACATGTCAAGGGGAATTTTGTGGTTATCAACACCTTCATTTAATTATATTTTCAAGGATTATGTCACAAAATTTCTAATGGTCTCCTTGAAGTGTGTTATTTGTTTTTGAACTTGGCATTGTAAACTGGCACTACAAACTAGCACTGCAGACTGGTTGAAGAAGATCATCGAGTTTGGATGCCTCTCAAATAGATCAACTTAGGTTCACAAAGAACCATCATCAAACCCAGGTGTATCAAGTTTTCCTTGATGATCTCCATGTTGTTCAAAGGTTGAAAGTGGAGTTTATGCTACTTAATTTACTGGAGCTACGAACTGTTCAATCCCATTTGCTTCCAACTCTCAACCCAGTTATATGGTGCTATAAATATTCCCACCACTCAATATTTTTATATTAACCTTACCTTATCTTTTCCTCTGCAAACAAGCCATATGTCCCATTGATACCTCAATGTTTTGAACTGTTTGTAGAATTAAGCTAAAATTGCATATCATATTGATGCTGCAAACTAATATTAGTGATGTTGAAGCCCTGTTTTAGCAAAGAAGTCTCAGTTGTCTTCAGTGTATGAAGATACTATGAATAAGGCAAGGTTCTTGGCTAAGATATTTTTTTCCCTTCATAGGCAGCTCAAGAATCTCTACAGGCAGAAAAAAACCCACCAAGCTGAAATAAGAAAATTGAAGGAAGGGTTACAACCTTTCAAAGAAGAATTGGAAAGGAGAAACTTAGACATGCTCTCCAAGGTGGATACTAGAAGAAGCTCTAGAACAAAAATACAAAGACATTTATTTTCCAAAACTAGCATTCATTTTTTGCAAAGTTTTTGTGGTATGCATTTACAAGGTTTTGGTGATGGCTATGAGTTTTGAACTATAAATAGCAATTTTGGTGTTTTTCCTCCAATTATATATCAAGATGATGACGTTTTGTAGCATATATAGAGTCTTGATATAATTTTTGAGGTGTTGAAACTTTGGAAAAAGTTAAATAGGATGCTACAAGAAATTTCGCAGTACCTGGACTCACTAGTGTTGCGAACTGGTTATTTGGGACAGTTTGTAAACAATTAGCACACAACAGAGTATTGTTTTGATCACAACCTTTGAATGCCAATTTTGGTTCTTCTGAAATTTGGTGTGGAGAAGCACCATATTACCATTGAATTTCTGAAAAAAAATCATCCCGACTTAGTTCATGTTTTGGGATAAAAGTCAAAATCATCATCCATAGGAAAGTTCACAGCGCATGTTATCAAAGGTACTATGAACTCTAATAGTCTGACAAAACTGAGCTATGGGAAGGCTGCCAACTATTAGGGAAGGTTAGAATGGTTTTATAGGAGTTATTTAGACATGAGGGACATGTGTTCCATCTCCAAATCAAGCATCATGACCTATTTCAAAATGAATTTATCACAATAGACAAGATCCCCAAAAATAGGAATTTGTTATGCTTTTGTTGGAATATTTTGTAATGGACTCCTAAATGGAGGAGGATCCTATGTATCTCCTTGGTTTCAACCTCCTTAGGGTAGAGAGATATCATTCACTATATATGAAAGGTATTTTAATAAGGAAAGGGTTGGATTCATAATCCAAGAGGAGAGAGCTCGAGGAGTAGTTTAGTTGCTCATTTGAAAGCCCGAGGGCATGTTTGTAATCAACATTTCTTCCATTAAAGATTCATGACAATTGTTTATCATACTGTCTTCTTTGTTTTCCCATTTCTTTGTTATCTTCTTACTTGAACATATTGCATGTTTCGAGGATCATAGATTCCATTGATTTATGGATTCATGAGCAACAGAGGATCTATTGTAGCTTGCCCATTAAATCATTGTTTATTGTTTAAGAAATATTTTATCTATTTACAGAAAGGAGCTTTGTACAATGGATGTTATTCCTTTTGGAATATTCACCATTCTTATACTCATCATTATGTATCCCCTTTCTTTGGTATACAGTTTGATTTCCTTTGATCTGTAGGATGTTATGACTCCATGCCCAATGGAATGCCTCTGTAGACAAATTGTTGCCTTCTCCAATTTTTTCCCAGTCTTGTTGATCCACCTACTCAAATCATTCAATCAATTTATATTCTTATGGGAACTAGGCTTACACCTACAACACTCTACGTGTGACTTCTAGTGCTAACATTTTTGGTTTCGTTGTCGGGGACAAAGCTGAAAATATTCCTTGGGAGAATGACATTGATTAGATCCATCTTTAGATGGTGAACTGAAGTTGGACATGTACAGATTGTAATACTCTTTCACCTGGTCACTCCACAATATAAAACTCTACTGGAGGAAAAATACTTCTAACATAAAAACGAAATCGTGAAAGGGAAACACCAGGTATCAGGCAATTAGCTTTCTCCATGAAATTTTGTTCTTCATCAACTTGTTCATGACTTTCTCTTTTCATGCAAAGAGGATCATCCTATGTTTTGTTTATTCATATGATTGTAAGCCTATAAATGCATATTATTTACTGAGTAATGAAGATTTTTCCTCTCCATGCACTATTGAACCTATTGATAAAGTTGAGGTCTATGTTTCAATTTCTCCTAAAGTTGTCTCATATTGTAAACCTGTGTATTACAAAGTTGATATAGATTTTGAGGTCCCTGTTGAACCTTGTTGAACCTTGCAATCATCCAGTTGACCTTTGTGTTCAGACTAATGAAGCTCAAATAAGCATTCGACAATTTTTTAAACCTCTCAATCTTCCTCCTATCCTAAATGCTTACCCTCCCATGTTTTTTGAATACCTTCCTGTGTTCAAAGAAATGATCATATTGCAACTAAAAAGCACATGGAAGCTTTTGAGGATTTCGTTGATAATTTCAAAATCATGCATGAGGATGTTGTCTTGAGGTTATTTTTGAAATCCTTAGCCAGGGATGCTTATTTGGGGTTTAGAAATATGAAGGCTTGTTCTATTTGTTCGTGGACTGATTTTCATCCTGTATTCCTGAGATATTAGGGTGAAAACAAATCTGTTGATCAATATATATATGATTTTTATGCCCTAAATAAGAGGAGAAATGATATTTTCACCCAGTGCAACTAGAGATTCCACAACATCTATCTTAGCATGCCTGATTGCATTCGACCATATGAAGTTGTTTCCCAATTATTTTATATTGCAACTCATCATCATCTTGTTTTGGTTTTATTCCTCAGAGAGAGAAAGTATTCATGTTTAGAGAAGGTGCATATAGATGCAAAGGATATTGAAAACAACCTTCGAGTTTGTGGAAACCTCTCAGATCAATTATGGGTTTAATATTTTCATGTACATGGATAGGAGGATGTTTATGAACATAAATCATATTTGGGACAACTTTCTGCATCATTTTTCAGATTTCAACTCTTTTTCAACATATCATAGTAGCAGCCTTTTAAATGCTACTTTGAAATCATCACGTGATCATTTTAATGAAGAAGAGGTGGCTGCTCCCAAATGCTTGATTATTGATACTACAAATCAGCAACCCTTGTTAGTTCATGATGATCTCCAATGTTATATGTTCTTGAATTTTGGTCAAGATCTTTCACTAGAAGTAGAAATCCAACAAGAAAATATGATGGTTCAAGTACATGATGCAGTATTAGCAACAGAGGATACTGAGAAATCATCTTGTTTTCAACTGAAGCATGAGGAGGAACATAGTGTTATTCATGTATTGGATTCAACAAAGTGGAATTATTTTCCTTTGGATCACATGAAAATGTCTTGTCATGGATTTTATGATCAAATAGAAGATTTTATGCAATCCTTATTTTCCAAAACTCCAAAGGTTAAACATTTTTGTATGCTACTTGTCTGTAATAGTAGATATCAACTATTCATTGTATTTTTATTATACCTACTATTTTCCTTTTACATTTTCAACAATGTATATCAGATTAGGTCAAGCAATTTGTTGCTCAAACGATTCTTTTGGAAATTTCTATATACATGAGCTAATTAGTTGAGTTGGCTAGAAGTAGGAATGTATATAAATAAGCTCGTATTTTTGATTATTTTTTTTCAGTTTGTTTTTTTTTGTAGAAGAATGACAACAATAATGACTCCTAGCACAATGGATAAGGCACTAGAACTACATGTTATTGGAGCCTCACAGGGAGGTTTCCATCCCCCGTGGAGCTAAATGTTAGCACATAGAATTGTAGGGGTTAAGAAACACTTTGGTTTTTGTTTTTGGAGTCATAGGGTTTTATAATTCTTAGGTTTCAAGACTTTTTGTTGGCATAACTCAAATTTTTATTTGTTTAAGAAAAAGTAATGTTTAGCTTTGTTTTAGATTCTTTGTGTCATGATATTATTCATCATGATAAGGATAATGGTCCTTACGAGTCACACTCTTGGTATTAAACATCATCACCATGACACATCATTCCTCCAAGTTGTACACAAGTTTTCCTTTGTCACTTTCCAACCGTTTAGATGTCAATTCAAAGGTCAGCTGTATTTGTTGCCAACTCACCAGGAAAGTTCATAGTGTACTTATGAGTACCTCATGCACTTATATTTCATTGTTGAAACTAAGAAACATGTCAAGGGGATTTTTTTAGTTTTCAGCGCCTTCAATTAATTATATTTTCAAGGATTATGTCATAGAATTTCTAATAGTCTCCTTGAAGTGCACTATTTGTTTTTGAACTTGGCGCTACAAACTAGAACTACAGAATGGTTGAAGAAGATCATCGAGTTTGGATGCCTCTCAAATAGATAAACTCAGGTTCACAAAGAACCATCATCAAAACCAGGTGTATCAGGTTTTCCTTGACGATATCCATGTTGTTAAAAGGTTGAAAGAGGATTTTATGTTGCTTAATTTACTGGTGCTATGAACTTCTCAAGCCCATTTGCTGCCAACTCTCAAACCCACTTCTATGGTTCTCTAAACTCTTCCCACCAGTCAAGACTGTTATATTAATATCACCTTATATTTTCCTCTGCAAACACACCATTTGTCTCACTGATACCTCAATGTTGCACAGTACTTATAGAATTAAGCTAAAATTACATACCATATTGACGTTGCAAACTGATATTAGTGTTGTGGAAACCTTGTTTTAGCAAATAAGTCCCACTTGTATTCATTGTATGAAGCGACTATTGATAAGGCAAGTTTCTTGGCTAAGATATTTTTTCCCCTTCACAGGAAGCTCAAGAATCTCTACAAGCAGAACAAAACCCACCAAGTTGAAATCAGAAAATTGAAGGCAGAGTTATAGCCTTTCAAAGAAGAATTGGCAAGGCGAAACTTAGAAATGATGGCCAAGGTGGCTACCAGAAGAAGCTCTAGAACAAAAATATAAAGACATTGATCTTCCAAAACTAGCATTAATTTTGGTCAAAGTTTATGTTTTATGCATTTACAACATTTTGGTGATGGCTATGAGTTTTGAACTATAAATAAAATTTTTGGTGTTTTTCCTCCCATTATATATCAAGATGATGATTTTTTTTAGCATATATAGATTCCTAGTATAATTTTTGAGGTGTTGAAACTTTGGAAAAAGTTAAACATGATGCTATAGGAAATTTCATAGCGCTTGGACTCACTGGCGCTATGAACTGGTTATTTGGGAGAGTTTGTAAGCAATTAACACACAACAAAGTATTGTTTTCATCATAAATTTTGAATTCCAATATGGGTTCTTCTAAAATTTTATGTGGAGAAGAACTATATTACCATTGAATTGATGACAAAAAATCAGCCCAACCGACTTCATAGTTTGGGAGAAAAGTCAAAATAATCACCTATAGGAAAGTTCACAGTGCATGTTGTCAAAGGCACTGCAAACTCTAACAGCTTGACAAATATGAGCTATGGGAAGGACACCAACTCTCAGGGAAGGATCGAATGGTTTCCTATGAGTTAGTTGGACATGAGGGACATGTGTTCCATATCCATATCAAGCAAAATGACCTATTTCAAAAGGAATTTATCACAATAGACAAAATCCTAAAAAATAGGAATTTGTTATGTTTTTGTTGGAATATTTTGTAACATACTCCTAAATGGAAGAGGATATTATGTAGCTCCCTGGTTTCAAAATCATTAGGTTAGAGAGAGATAATTCACTATATATGAAAGGTATTTTGATAAGGAAAGGGTTGGATTCATCATCCAAGAGAGGAGATATATGGTTAGTTGCTCATTTGTAACCCTACGGGCCTATTTGTAATCAATGTTTCTTCCATTAAAGATTCCTGAGAGTTTTTTATCATATTGTCTTCTTTGTTTTCCCATCTTTTTGTTATCTTATCACTTGAACATATTGCAGGTTTTTATAATCATAGTTGTCATTGATTGATGGATTCATGAACAATAGGGGATTTGCTATAGCTTTCCCATTAAATCATTGTTTATTCTTTAAGAATCATTGATCTGTTTGTAGAAAGGATATCTATACAATGGACGCTCTTCCTTTTTTCATATTCACCATGATTCTACTAATCATTACATATCCCATTTTTATGGTATACAGTTTGATTTCCTTTAATCTATAGGATGTTATGACTCCATGCCCAATGGAATGCCTCTACAGATAGTTTGTTTCCTTGTCCCTTTCTTTCCTAGTCTTGTTGATCCACCTAATCAAACCATTCAATCCATTTATATTATGATGGGTACTAGGATTAGACCTACAACAGTCTAGGTGTCACTTCTAGTTCTAACAGACTAACTTACATTACATTGGTGGGGGGGATCACCTACCTTTAAAAGATGCATGTTTAACCCCCTTTTTTCTTCTTTGACTAAAATTTTCCAATACATATTGAAACTGATACAATCAACAATATACATTTTTATTTTTTCGACTAGTAAACTCGACACGACTATTCTTGAAATCAAATAGAATTATAATATAGAATTGACTTTGACTGGCTAACTCAAGTTGATTTTACTATCCTCCATGCAATATTTATATGTGAAGAATTTTATACTCATAATTTCTTTCACATGACTTTTAACGAAGACCCATTAATTATACAAAAGCCACTTGTCCATGACTCAGAGAATTTGGAAGTCAAATTCAAATTCAAAGACTATATGATTATCCTTTAATGATAACACTCCAAGGTGACACCAAATTATATATCATTGAACTCGTTCATATTATTGCAACTTCTTTTCTTGGTCAACTTATTTGAAATGATTTCATTCGGCTTCCTCATCACTATTCAGTTGGCCATCCAAAATTGGAAATCGTTTGATAGCTACTATAGGTAAGAGTTTGTCAATCAATGTTGCTCGATGAACAACTTTGCAGGACATCCCTTTTCGACTTTTGTTCATTGTGTAGGTCGAGTCAAGTGTTAATTTTAGTTGATAATGGGATGGTTGATTCACTTAATTCCATCGCTATGATAATGATTATAATTCCACCCATATTATTCATTGTCAAATATTACTTTATCTCTTTCACAAAGTGATTCTTAACCAAATATGCTATGTGATGTAAATATATTTATGTATTGAATTATGATTTCACATCCATGCTCTATTCCTATTTGCATGGATATTCTATTTCACTGGTTAAGCATAACATAGATCATCTTGGGAGGAAATTCTATGGGTGAAGGATGATTCACATGGAATTTCACAAGTCAACCCACCACTCGTGGAAATTTCATAGTGAGAAGTTGACCAATAGGAATATCGTGGCCCACGTCCTTCACACTTTTATATTTTACAACCTATGTTTGGTTCGTCTTCCATCGATCTGGTCAGTCTTCAAAGAATTATTTTACAATACCATTAACATCATCCTAGATTTGTTCATCGAAGTCATTCAACACAAAAACTAGTCGACCGATAGTAGATTAGGTTGTGTCTTGACCTGATCGAATGGGAGGAATGGAACATTATTCTTCAAGTTATATTCTTTATCAACTGCAAAATTGATCTCATCAAACATGACACCATAGGAGAGAATGGGTGCCAAAAAAATGAGATAATCACAGTGCACCAGCTAATTCAATAGTAAGAAAAGACTAGATCCAACTTCCATCCAATAGTGTTTGTTTTCAACCAATTGACTAGTTGTTGAATTATTCATGAATAGTAGTTGAGAGAGAATTCATGGTGATAAGTGGTCGAAGGAATTCAAGAGATACATTTTACACAAACACTCAAAGTGCTTAAATAAAAGATGATGACAAAAATATTAAAGTGGAGAAGCCCTTGATATAAGAATTGTAGAATAGTTTTTGGGTCGTGACAATAGAGGAATGGTATGAGTGACAGATAACATATACCTTCATCTATCCCATATAACAAATCCTTCGAGAGCAATATCTTAAAAAATCATGTGAGAAGTCTAGGTTTGAAGTGAGTGACCAACTTGGCAATAGTTGCAACTGGGGTGGCTCTTGAAAGAAAACAGAGTTGATCTAGGAATGCAAAACATGGAGATCGATTATATGGGACTTGTAATATATAGTCACTCAAATAAAGTTGAGACTAGTCATATTAAACCTTCTATACATGTATGACCCTATCCAACTGGCAACTATTGTGGTTGAGTTACGTATGCATAGTAGTATGAACAGGTGGCACACACTAAGGATACTTCTATAGCAGTAGAGAATCGAGACTTGGATGCATGCTTTCTTGGGACAAGAAAGGAATTGAGTGTGGGGGAGATGTTGTAAGGTATTTTGGGCCCTTGTCATCATTAATTAGTGTTATAGCCATTAAATTCCCTACTCATGCATACATGGCATTAACATTCCTACTTGCATAATTTTCCAAATCATTGTTGAGGAACTCTCTTTAAAAAACCATTTTTTAGAGCATGTATGCATCCTGCTACACTACTACTCACATACATACACTTGTTGCATGCTAAAAAACCTACGTACATACTCTATTTTCACACTAAACAACCCGCGTATACCTCCAAAATTTGCAAAAATTAAAAAGTTGCAAGGAATTCGATGGAATTAATGGGCTATTAGAGGTTTCCCAACCATTTCACCTACTATAGCTTGTCCCCAAGCCGAATAACTATCCTTTTGTCATATAAAATGAGGTCTTGGGGTATCATTCCACAATCAAGCATTAGAACGGTGAAACTCTTCCCAAATTTCGTTTCCTTGCCCAAGTATTTGGATACTTTTGTGAGTTATTCCTTCAACATTCCCTCTCTAGCCCTTTTCTCCCATACAATCCATTCCCTTCCCTTGAGGTTATCAACAGATTTTGAGAGAAGGCATTTGGAAGGTGTAGATGGAGCATTTTCAAGAGGATCTCAGACTAGGTTCGCAGAGCATCAGCCTGCAAAAGTTGTAATTTCCAATCTTTGAATATTGAATAAAATAATTTGTTTCCTTGTCCCAAATGATATCTTTATGTATTTTATTTGGTTTATGCATAATGAATGATATATAACCCTAATTGATGAATATATATAATTTGTGTAGCATTGTTTTCCTAAGTAGTTGATGCAGGTCAACTTTGGGAGGAGACCAACATCCAAAAAAGAAACAAAGCTCGAGGAGGTTAGCATCAAACGTTTGGACCACATGTACTGTTTCAGACTTACTCTTCTATCACTTTTATGTTCATGTGTGTGGAAAATTTGGAGTAGTGTAGGAATTAGATTGACTTTTAGGGAGTCATTTCTTTGTCTATACTTAGAATAGTGGTATAGTTATAGGGGGGGTTCCTCGCCAGCAGAATTGACGACTCCACTGGGGAGTCTCTTTAGGGTTTGAGAGGGAGGTTTTTGGGTTTTTAATTGGATTCTTGATTTCCTTTTGAGTTTCAGTCAAGTTTAATGATTCTTTTAATGGTCTCTTTTCATCTGCAAGGTGCCAACCAGTTTTCATTGCCCTGTTAGTATGCTTAGTCTTTTTATTTTTGAAAAGTCTCAGGGGTGTATGCTCTTTGCTTTGGCTCAACCCACGTATATATGCACTCTATAAAATAGATAGTCTACATACATACACAGACCACTGATGCAATAACCTGCATCTTTGTATCTTGGATGTGTTTTTAGGCTTCTCAGGACTTTCTTGAACTAGTCAGAGTCTCTGTTTTTGGCCTTAGCTTGGGTTGAAGATTTGTTGTTAACTTGTGTCTTAGTTTTCTTTTGTTTTTTTTGGAGTTACTTCACACACACCTAGGGATTTTTTTTCATAAGTTTTTTCCTTTTTTATTATTCATAATTAGTCATTATCCAGTCTCCTATATTTTAAGGGAGAATATTCCACCTGGAGAATATTCTCTTTCAGTTGACACTTTAGTTTGACTAGTTGAGTTGAGTTTAGATGATACATTGGTTTTATCACCATGAAACATTGGGATCATCACCATGATAATTCAAAATTGAATTGGTATCATCACCAATTTGGTGCATTACCATTGATTCCCTGAGTTAAATCCTCACTACTCTGTGTTCAGTCAGTTAACTGAAGACTAGTTGACTAGTTAACTCAACTAGGTGGCAATTCACTCCCATAACTTCCTGAGAGACTAGACTAGGTGGCAGTTCACTCTTGTAACTACTGGTGTGTGTCTAGATCACTATAGACCACCACTATGGTGCATCGGTTCACCTCCAGTGTGCACTCATTGAGCTACACAAAGTATATCATGTGTAAATTATTCATTATTCACAACGATTAATGAGAATTATTTTATTCTTTCTCTCCTTCTTCTTTATTCTATTCTCTCTAAAAATATGTGTATCATTGTTTAGCTAGATCTATTTTGTGCAGGTTCAACACATTTCACTAGTACATATGACCAAATTTGTGACGGTTGTTCATTGATATTGCCACACTTATCCGTTGCAATTTCCATGAATGTCGAGTTTTTTTTTCGTAATAATTTCGTCGTTATATCCACGATCCAGGTGTGCATGGAAACATAGAAAAAATTATCTAGCCATGTGTCAGCACCTTCAAAATTGGTTAACCTTCTTCATCATCGCAATTACGATGAAATTTCATGTCAATACCAACAAAGAAATGTGCCAAGCCAATAACTTGCGACGCAGTTGCTGAATGTGCAACGAAATTTCGTCGCAACTTGCAATGAAATTTCATGGTAATATCGATGAGTGTTCTTTCTCAAAACCATATTTATGACAGAATTGATGTATATGCGACGAAACTTCGTGGAACAGTGCGACGAAAATTCGTTGCTATAGCAACGGTTATGGTAAAAAAATTCCGACGAAAGTTCGTCGATATTGCGACGATTACTGTAGGTTTAAATTTTATTTTTTTACATGAAATATGGTATTACCATATTACATTTTAATATGGTATGCCATATTACAATGTAATATGGTAATGCCATGTTACATTGTAATATGGCATTACTTTTACATTGTAATATTCTAATATATATATCCCCTAGAAATAATCAAGGCATTAACCAACCAAATATTGTAAGCATGTGTTATCATGAAGTTGGATTAGAAGTAAGGATACCAAGAATTGTAATGCATCAATATTAAATCTAATGAAAATTGAAATTTCAT